>PITA01029326.1:0-18057 GCA_004023965.1 Spilogale gracilis | reverse complement strand
GGTCGAAGTAGGTGAAGGGGGCTGAGAGGCACAGACATGCAGTTATGTCCCGGGGCTGGACAGGGATGGCGTAGGATGCTGGCGACACATGGCGGCCACACGCTCAGCGGGGAGCGTGGCTTTCTGTGTACGACTCTCGAACCCCTGTGTCGTGCCCCTGGAAGGAATATAACACTGCGTGTCAGTGATATGTCAGCATAAATAAATGAATGAGTAAATAAGAACTGACTTTGCCAACCAAATAGAGCCGTTCGTGTCAGAGGAAATCTAACCAAAGACAGTTTCACTTAAAATTCTCAGCTTAGCCTGCGGCCCTTTCGCTGGGACACTAGGACACGGTGCCCCCCAACCACAGTGCTGGCTCCTTCACCTGTCAGAGTCACGTGATGTTGGGGTGGGTGACACTTGAGGCCATTCAGGGGCCACTGCGCTCCTGACCGTGCCCAGGTCACTGCTCGCCGTCTGCCGAGCTGAGTGGCGCTCCTGAGATGTGCGGTGATTAAAGACACAACGTATGAGCCTCTCACGCCAGACACGGCAGCTGGTCTCTCCGGGTCTCTGCGCCCCAGCCAGAGAGCGAAAACAGTCAGAACTCTGACCTGGGAGACAAGGGCACTGTGTGTGTGTCCCGATGGGATCACCACCTCCCCGCTCTGCAAGGAGGGCTGTAGGAAGGATTCATGACCTCAGCCGTCCTACGAGAGGAGGATTTCGTGACTTAGAGACCCGTGCTAACCTCTGCTGGACGGCTTTCCTCTGCTGGCATGCTGCACAAGGATCTGGGCTCGGGTGTAGTAACCACGGGCAGCGCCCACCCTGCTCAAGCCAAGCCAGAGGGCCACCCCTGAATCGCAACGGTCCCAGCGGGTCCCCTGGCCCTACCCCCGAGGCTGCCCTGCAGCATCCACGCTCAGCCCCTCTGCATTACTTTGCATTTACCTGGCTTCATTCCACGCATTTCCTAGGAGTCCATGAATAAGTCCAGGATCCGTCTACACCAACGCAAGATGCATTTTATTGGTGACACTTGTAGGGAGTAAATAAAGTGAAGCTCAAGCAATGATCAAAGCCCGTCTGCAGCTGCACAGAGGTCAGGGGAAGCTGGAAGACCTGTCTCCCCCATGCAGCTACCCTCCCTCCCAGCCCCTGCTACCCCAGAACTGCTGGAGGTGCCCTGGGAGAAGGTCACATGGAGGGTCAGGAGCTAGAGGAAGGGCAGCCATAGGGCAAGATTGCGGGGAGTGTGCTAAGGGGCAGAGGGAAAGGGAGACAATCCAAAGTGGACCCCACACTAAGCACAGAGCCTAACCCAGGGCCTGGTCTCACGACCCCAAAATGATGACCTGAACAGAAATCATTAGTGAGATACTTAGGGCACCTGGGCGGCTCAATCATTGGGCATCTGCCTTCAGCCCAGGTCATGATCCCGGAGTCCCAGGATCGAGCCCCGCATCGGGCTCCCTGCTCGGCGGGAAGCCTGCTTCTCCCTCTCTCACTCCCCCTGCTTGTGTTCCCTCTCTGGCTGTGTTTCTCTGTCAAATAAATACAATCTTTAAAGAAAACATGATGAAGAGCCAGGGCCGGGGGCTCTCCCGTGGGTACCAACGCCCAGCGGTGCTCCTTCGGCTCTTCTCTGATGGTCACTGAGTGCCTTCTCCGGGGGGCGCTGTCCAGCCGGGAGGCGGGGGGGACACAGCCAGGAGCACTCCTGCTGCCCCACGTCCTTACCAAAGCTGCTATTTTCAGGATCTTTCGTGATCGTCACGTCAGTGGGTTTGTCCTGGGTCTCAGTCTTTCCAGTGTCTCCAGCCTGATTCACAGCAGCGTAGAGCGTGTGTCCTTACACGTGTTGGCCATTCCTATATCTGCCTTCATGAACTGTGTGTTTTCCACCGTGCCACTTAATGCCTAGGTCGCCGTCCTACCTCCCATCCCTGTTGGCCTGAGTAGGTCTCACCGCGACGACCAGATCTTCCCGGGCCTACGCTCGGACTCGGCTCCGCCGCGCGGTCGCCGTCTCATCGGGACGCTGGAAGCACTTTGCTCCTGTGTCTGCCAAGAGGAGACTTGTGTGAGAGCTCGGTGCGCCTGATTGATGGGGTGTCGTCTGCAGGGCCCGGCACAGCCCCCTCCGCAGGCAGGCAGACGGAAACGTCTCCTCCGGGCGCTGTTGTGACAGGGCCGACTGCAGCTTAAAACCCTGGCTTAGCAAGCAAACCATCCTCTCACCAAAAGGGGGTGGAGTGAGCGCGCTCCAGTCAGCAGGGCCACTCCCTGAGATCCAGGATGAGGACGGGTGAATCGGTGGTCTCATCTCCAAGTGGGAACCTTAACCAGTGGCTTGCCACGGGGGACTGACACGGAGGACGGGCCACAACGGAGGCTGGCGCTTCTCACGGCTGCACCTCCTTGACGAAATCCTGCGCTAGGAGGTCTACACCCTGGGTCCCGGGCATCGGCCACGGAAGGGATATACTCAACTTACAAACCATGAAACTCGCCCTCTGCAGATCCAGGCCATTTTTCTCTTGCAAAGACGGACTTTAATTTAGATTCAGGAGCGGTTAAGATCCCAGCAGCATTTTATTCTCTGAGCTTATAAAATAGTGAGTAACCGTGGAGTTAGAGTTGTTTCTCCGAGCAAGGGAATTGGCTGCTTGATAGCAAAGGTGTGAGCAGGAGGAAGGAGACGTGCTTTACTGTCAATATGGGAAGACATCCCCGGGGCCTTGCGCTTGTAACAGACTTGAGGGGCTGTGGGGCTGCTGACCCTCACCCATCACTGTGTCGGCTTGGCTCTCTAGAAAAACAGAGCCAGTAGGAGAAGACAGATGATAGAGAGATGGATGATAGAAGAAAGAAAGAAAGAAAGAAAGAAAGAAAGAAAGAAAGAAAGAAAGAAAGACGAAAGACAGATGATAGAGAGATACATATGATAGATAGATGATAGATAAGATAGATGATAGATGAAAGATGGGTGGATAGTTAGATAATAGATAGATATTTTTGTAAAGACTTTATTTATTTGACAGAGAGAAACACAGCAGGAGAGGGAACACAAGCAGGGGGAGTGAGAGAGGGAGAAGCAGGCTTCCCGCCGAGTAGGGAGCCTGATGTGGGACTCGATCCCGGGTCTCCAAGACCATGACCTAAGCCGAAGGCAGATGCCCAACGACTGAGCCCCCAGGCGCCCCTGATTCATAGATTTTAAGGAGTTTGCTGACTTAGTTGTGGGGCTGGCAAATCTGAAACCCGCAGGAAAGACCAGCAGTCTGGGAACCCGTGCGGGGACTGACGCTGCCTTCTTGTGGCAGAATCTCTCCTTCCAGGCGCCCGCTTTGGCAGCACGCACTAAAATTGGAACGACAAGCACCCCAAAGTGGGGATGACACACAGATATATGAAACAGTCCACATTTGAAAAAAAAAAAGAAGAAGGAAAAGGAGAAGGAGGAAAAAGAGAATTTCTTCTTCTGGAGAAACCTGTTTTTGCTCCTAAGGCTTTCAACTGACTGGATAAGGCCCACCTACATCATGGACTGTCCTCTTTTTTGTTGAAAGTAAACTGATTGTAGATAGTAAGCACAGCTACAAAATGCCTTCACAGCAATACCTAGAGTGTGACTTGGCTAAAGAACTCGGTTCTATACAGTCCACCATCACAACAACCTCATAATCCGCAGAAGCAACTGAAAGTCAAATAATGAAAAAAATAAATCTCAGAACTATCTTACTAGGAAACATCAGGAAACAAAATTTCATGCAGTTAGTAGCATTTACTTAAATGGTGAGGTCTGCACACAAAGAGAATTCATTTAGGGAGACTCATCTCAGGCATGGGGTAGCCTTCAGCTTCACCCTGAGAAAGCTCTAGAATTCAGACTGAAGACTTCAGACCCTTCAGATTAGCTGGAATCTAGAATCCCCCATGGTGACCTGGCTCACGAACAGAAATTTGGATTTTGAGTCTGTGGGAAAGGAAAAGATTGTGCGAGGACAGTACCGTCTTGCCGCAATCATTCTCAGCAGGAGGAAATGGTCATGCTTTCTGACTGCATTTCCTTTCACTGATGCACGCTTCACAGGTTCACAATACTTCCCAGTCTGTGATGGCTTCCGTTCCTCAGTAAAACCTTGTGAGAACATAGGACTCATGTCATAGGAGCCACTGCCTACGTGAAGAGGTTCCCAGCGCCACGCAGATGGCCGCAGGCGCAGCGGGGAGCACGCGTGCCCTCTCCTGTCCTACCCCGCGCCCCATGCACCACCAAAGTGGCGGAAGGAGGTGAACTAAGCCATAAGCAAATGTCCATAACCCAAGTTTTAAGGAAACTGTTTTTAAGTTTCTCGGCAAGAAATACAAAAGGGCGATTAACATAAAAAAGGCTTAACCTTGCAAGTCATCAAAGAAATGCAAATTAAAACAGATCCCACTGTTCACTTTTCCAGTTGGCTGAGATGTTGTTCCTCTAGGGTTTTTAGGTGCCATGACTGCCTCAAAGTCCCATTCAGGGACATATTTCCAGGGAAGCCAGCGCCTCCCTAGAGAGCAATGGAACAGTAGTAATCAAGAACCTTCTCCATAACAGCACTGCATCCAAAGCTTCTTACCCATGCCTCCATTAAGTTTCAAACAAGCTCATTCCCGCATCTAAATCCGTCTCACATTCAAGGGATGACTTCCATCATCGAGGCAGACAAAGGGCCAGGGAAGCTAGGATGGGGCATCCCCTCAGCTCCGTGGGAAAGCATCTTCCTAAGCAGTGGTGCCCAGAGGGGCCATGTCTGAGGACTGACGGCCAAGCGCGCGCACGCGCGCACACACACACACACACACACACACACACACCTAAAACTAATGTATATTTTAAAATATAAGATAAACAAATTAAAAATACCATTTTAGGAAAAATATTTAAAACCTGGACAATATATCAAGGCCCGATTTCTCACAAATCAATAAAGAGACATGTAAACCACCTTACACAAAAATAGGTAAAGTTAAAAATGTAGACAAATAATAAAACATGAAAGGATACTCAACATCATGGTTCCTGAATTTAAATCACAATAAGGTAAGTTTTTATCTACCAAATCAAAGAAAATAAAGAGCTTGCTAAACCCAATTTTGAGTAAGGCAGGGAACAACTCACATCCTTATACCCGGTGGGACCGGCTGCGGCCCCTGGGACGCCAGACTCAGCGTTAAAACACTAACAATTCTGGTCCCCTTGGTCCCAGCAAGCTCGCTTCTAGAAACATAGTTGCTGCTTGAACAGGAATGCACAACTGCCTTCTAAGCTTCCCTTCCACCTTCATTGGGCATGGGGAACCCACTGGAAACAAGGTAAGTGTATTAGATTTATTGTAGAATATCCTCTCAAATAATGACATGTAGTCTTGTAAAGAGAGAGAGACCTGAGGACAGTCTAGATGATATTAAATGGGGAGGAGAAGCAAACTGCAGAAAAGAATGCATGATACAATAGCGATTGGGTAAAAATCTCTAGAAGAATACACCCCAAAAATGCTCCTATATAGGTCTTGCAAAAAGAAGAAAATTTACTTTTTGCTCTATTTAATAACATTTAATATTTTGTCCCTGGCATAGCATGCATATACCACTTGGATAACAAGAAACTAACTGAAAAGTTAGAGAAGCTCTGTGTAAGTGTTAGGGTAGCCCTTCTATACTGATACATTGTAGCACTCTGAATTTACAGAGATGACTTGGCTTGGGAAAGGTATGGGGTGGGAGAGCCCAGCTGGCATAACAGTTTTGTATGATCTCTTGTTAAATGGGGTTCTCACTACTCTTGCTGAGGGGATAGAGCTAAGGTCTGATACTGCCCTAGCATGGTGCATCATAGCCTGTTAGGAAAGCTTTGTTTCCCACCCCTAGCAGAGCTCTCCAGTCCTGAAGGAAGATAGCCGCCACTGTTATTTATTGACAATAAATAAGCAAGAAATCTATTCTACCACTTTACCTTAAATTTGACATTACCATTCCCTCTTTGAAAAAGTTACATAGTCTTCACGTCTCTTAAATGCAAGCCTTTTATCCAAAGCAGAGTTAGAAGGCAGTTGATTTTTCTTCTGCGCAGAATATCTTCGGACAGTTTGGGCACCTGCGTTGATTTCTGTGATGATGAGTCTGGTTCGTTGTTCCTGGACATAGAGGTCTGTTCCCAATGTGGCCAGTCCCTGGTGTTGTACTTCTTAATAAGTAAGAAGCGCCTTTCCAGTGATGACTACGGTTCTTTGAGGACTCCAAGAAGACCAATGCCTCCGTCAGGAAGTTCTCTTCTCCTGTATCTCCTGCTTGTGGACAGAGTTTAACCTGCAGTCCATCACAAATGCCAAACTGGGACTCATTAATCAATTTCTTTTCTCAGTTGGTCGCTTTTTTATTTCTTCTACTCCAATACCAGAAAATAGTTTAAAGTGGAGTAAATAGAAAATAGCAGGGGTGCCTGGGTGGCTCCGTCAATTAAGCATCCGCCTTTGGCTCGGGTCATGATCCCAGGGTCCTGAGATTGAGCCCCATGTTGGGCTTCCCGCTCAGCAGGGAGTCTGCTTCTCCCTCTGCCTGTCGCTCCCCCTACTTGTGCTTTTTCTCTCTCTGTCTCAAACAAGTAAAGAAAGTCTTCAAAAAAAAAGAAAATAGGAAAAATCTCCACCAGTGACCTAATTTGTCCTTCATAAGAAGTCAAGTACCACAATTTCAGACACTTAAAAATATAAAATATAATTTTGGAGGTATCTGTTTTGCAAAGTGTTACTGAAGATTGAAGAGCCCAGAGAATGTTCTGTGAGGAGCTCACTCAAATCCCCACCCTCTGACCCCCAAGCAGAAACACACCTCTGGAAACGGGACCTGACATGGCCCACTTAGACACCCCACTGCTGCCCCCAGGCTGAGAACCATGATCATAAGCAGAAGAACATTAAGAGTAACATTCATTTTAAAAGCTGCAGATATCTCATAAGCTAGTTTTAATTATAGTCTTAAAAAGGATTTTTGGACTTAATTTTCTCTCCAGTGATTTGGAAAAATGAAAATATGTTCTTCCCTTTGGCAACGTTACTCTAGAAGAACTCATGGTGTGAAATAAGGTGGTGATGCTATAATATTTGAGATTCATTTTCTTGGGAAGCCATAGATGAGAGAGAATGGCCCGACCGCGGGCCCCACACCGAGGGAGCGTGCGCGGACACCACGACCCGTTGTGGGGTGTCCCCAGGCGCACCCCTGGTCTGAAGCCCAGGAGAGGTGAGGTGGGACGCATTCTCTACAATTCCCATGGGATGAACAATCTTACTTACTTTTTACAACAAGGAAAGGTGCTTCAACCTACATTAAATCGCAAATTTTTCACACCATTAAAAAACTCCGTGAGCACTTTGCCCTAACTCAGGGAAGAGCACAGCAGGGCATCTGCCCACCTAGTCCTTGTTCTGTCTAAACCACCTCCTGCATTAGTTTCTGACTCCCCTGTTGTCCTTCAAATTTTGGGTCGTGGCGCATGGTGATGGCCTTCTCAGTAACAAGTTCTAAAACAGCCGTGGAAGGGCTCCCTTTATTTCTCTGTTCCCGCCACCCTCTCAGGGCTCTGCTTCTCCAATAGGCTTGGCTATTTCTCATTCCCTCATCCCCTCATTCTCTCCCAGCCCTGTCTTCACCCTCCTGTGTTCAGATTCTTTGGAAGTGTCTACAGATGCTTTCCTGGATTTCTAGCATCCAGCCCCGTGCTAGCCCGCGGCGATGGTGCAGGACCACGAACAGTGACTCGCGTGGCACCGGCCGCCCTTCCCCACACGGCTTCCTGCTCCCGCACCTGCCGCACCTGCCCGCGAAGGCCATGCTTCTGAAGCGCAGCCCCATGGAACAAAAAATGCTTGGAGATTAGAGAAGTTTGGGAAACACTGCGTATTCCACCGACCGACTGTATATGTAGAAGTTGTGGGAGGTCCTGCTGGGAAGAAACTGTAATCCTTCACGCGGCTTTTCCTGAAGTTATTTGACTTTTTGTCAAAAACTGATCAAAGAGGCAGCCACGGCAGGGGCATGACCTTAATAAATAAGCCCTAATGCCCGGGAGGGCCGAGCCACTGACAGCCGTCATGTGTTAGAGCAACGAGCTCATCAGCTAATCCTCCCCAGAGCTGCTGCTCGAGCTCAGGGAATCGGGAAGGTCCTCACTCGGGAAGTCACGGAAAGGCCGCAAGTCTCTGTGTTCTAAAGCGCGTGAGTGCCCGGGCCTCCCAGAGGCCACGCTTGAGGCTGTGTCCCCAACAGCCCGCTTGGGGAAGAAGCAACAAGTCTACGATCTGGAGAGACAGCACGGGGCTGACGCAGTAGGCAGGGCCCCTGGAGGACGTATTCTGCACCTGAATGTGCGTGAGGGCTTCACATTTATGGGCCCGTTTATTATGCACAATAATCCCGCATGGGGGGAAAGATCATTTTCGTTTTATAGAGAAGGGAACTGAAGCAGGAGGGGTTTGAGTGCCCTGTCCTTAACTGGACAGCAAGGAAGCAGTCCTGTCGGTCGGAAGGCAGGCAGCCGGACTGCCGCCCTGTGCCTTCTCCACGAGAAGCGCTCGCCCTAGCCTGTCAGGTGTCTCCACCCGGCGCACGTCCACGCAGTCCGAGGTCCGAGGAGTCAGCATCGTGGAAAAGACAGTAGTCAATGGAACTTTACTAATTGGAATGGAACCGCATGGAACCACATTTCCCTCCCTCTCCTTCTGCTCTAAGTCTGCAAAGATGAATTTTCATGGTCATCCGGCCAAGTGTAGGCCAAAGGATGTCTCAGAGACGGTGGAAAAATTGGAGGTTCTCAAACCGAATCCATGAGTGTGGTGCCCTAGAGGCTCCAGAGGTAGGAAGCATGCCAGGCGCGCCCGGGAGTGAGACTTCCCAGGGAGCAGAGGTGTGGCACAGAGGGCTGTGCTAGGAAGACACCTGCCCCAGAGGTCCCCAGGTTCCCCCATGCAGTGGCCCCGTGGGAGCAGCACTGCTGTGGGAGGCAGCAGCAGGGGTACCTTCACTCAAGCGGACATCCGAGTCCCCGGGAGCCTTGTCGACTCACAGGTCACAGGCCCCAACTCCAGCTCAGGAAGTCCCGGGTCAGGATGAGAAGGTGCGCTTCTTACCCCTGCCCAGGATGCTGGGGCTGCTGGCCCAGGGACCCCACTCTGGGTGCCCCTGGTGGGTACCCCTCAGACTAGGTCGTCACTCATGTCCTTCACATTTGCCATGCTCCCCCCCCGCCCTGCCTGGCACTTGCCCCTACACCATGTGATTTACTCTCCTTTCTGGGCTCAGTGTGGATTCGGTCTCCTGGAAAGCCTCTCCCAGCACCTCAAGTCTGGGGGGCCCCTCTTCCATGCTGCCTGGAAATACACGGCTTCAGCTCTGAGGGCACCAGTCACATGGGTGGGTCCATTACTTGTGGTCTCTCAGACCCATGCAGCTCGTCCTTGCAGAGTCCCCTGATCTCGGCCGCGTCTACCAAGTGTGATGGATTCAACAGATATTGGTTGGATCAATGAGCAGACTCATCTGGCCTAAGGCCATCCCTTAGGAGGATGTCTGAGGGCCCCCGCTACACTTGGCTCTGCAGCTGGTCCGTACTTGCCCCCGTGCCCCTCCCTGTGCCGCTCTTCCAACCTTAGGAAGCTCACGATTCAGCCAAGCGCCCACCTGTGTAGGTAGGACAACCATGTGTGAACCAGGACACTTCTGGATGTGAAAAGGACACTCAGCACTAACTCAGGGATAGACAATGCACTTTCGGCCCAGCCCAAGTGTCCGTCTTCTTAGATGTTTGTAAGCCAGAGTCTACCGAGGGCCCTTTGGGGCAGGGGTCCATCGTCGGCCCAGCCAGCACAGCCGCGTGGTGTAAGTCCTCGCAGTCCGTGATTAGGTGAGCACATGGTTGGAAGTCTGGGGACGCTTAGCTGGAGACACTGTGAGTGGCAGGCGTTTGGTGCAGGCTGTCCCCTAAGAACCCTTAGGCTTGCTAACAAAAACCCCGTGGAGACCATACACGTCCCACACAGCAAAAGTCCTTGGAGTGTTGGTGTCTTGAGTCCGTTTGGCCTGCTGGCACAAAATATCACAGACTGGGTGCCTTATAAGCAAGAGAAATCCGTACACCACCATTCTGGAGTCTGGAAGTCTGAAATCACCTGTTTCTCTCTTCTGCAAGGAACAGCCTCTGTGCCCAGATCCTAGCCTTCCGATTGGGACTGCTCACATACACCACAAAAGCAGCCCAGGAACCAGTACATCTTTTATGACCTTGTTTGGGGAAATCTGCTCCAAATTCCCGACAACAGACTTGAACGTTGAGCTATGGAACGTGACCCATTTGCACATAGAGCTGTCTGGGAAGGAGAGCACTGATCTGACCCCAGTGAAGAAAACAATCTGGCCTCGTCCTTTCCGACCACGATGGGAATTGTCAGTGTTTTAAACAAGACAGGAGCAAGAATGACTACATTTAAGAATTTAGAGGGGAAAAATGTTTCTTTTTGAGCAACAACAACCATATGTGTGATAATAAATGGTGCTTACTGATCGTTCAATGGGAAAAAAATAAGCACTAAGAAAGGCAGTGCAGAGTTCCCAAGGAACAGTAATTATGAAGATTTTAAGCAAACGGACTCCAGATCAAAGCCCGAGTCCTCTGATAAGATCATGTACTCATTAAGGGAACACAGTGTCATCAACCTATTTTTAGCCCAGGAACCGGAATACTCTCAGGGCACATGATCATAGCGTGACACAGGTGGCCCAAATTCAGGGCAGGTTTTGTTTTTCTCGCCTTGGGAGCAAAGTGCTAAGTCTGTTTGAAAAAAGAATAAGAATTCCTCCTATTTAGCATTGATTTATTTTTTTTCCTCCTCTGAGACCATATTTTTTTTATTGTATATAAATAGTTGTGTGTGATTAAGCAAGCCCTTCTATGCTTAAAAACATACAGTTCCTTCTCATATGTATTCAAACATGAACTGAGAATACAAATGTCACCACACTGTGTGTTTAAAAAGCCACTTAGTAATTTACTATTGCATTGTTACAAATTACCATCAACTTGGTAATTTATTAAACAATATAAATCGGGAGATCAGACATTCAAAATGTGTCTCCCTGAGCTCAAGTCATGGTGGGGCTGAACCACAGTCCTTCAGAAGGCTCTGGGGTGAATCCGCTTGCCTGCCCTTTCCGGTTTCTCAAAGCTACAGCCCCTGACCCACATCTTCAGAGCGGCTACATACGCGTCGGCAAGCCAGGCCCCTCTCCTCCTGCCATCTCCCCGGTGCTCTGCCAATGGAGAAATTTCTTAGATCTTAAGGAATCCTGCAATTACCTTGGGCCCACCTGGATAATCCAGAATGATCTACCCATCTCAAGGTCCTTAACCTTAACCATGCCCACAAAGCCCCTTTGCCATGCAAGGTGGTCCACTCACAGGATCCAAGGTTTAGAGTGTGTTCATCTTGAGGGGTCATTATTCTGCCTACCACAGCCACTGTAATATTTCTTCCATTTCCACCCCCTGAGTCTAAAATTAGCATGGGTTTTCTCTCCTCAGGCAATAGTCAAGTTGCCTATGATCTATACTTTGGGAGGAAAAAGCATCCATCTAAGCCCCCGATTGCTCTACACGTAGAGAATAGGAGTAGTGTTTATCCAGAGAACCATAGAGTCGGCAGGAGCCCAGGAGGAGTCCCGAGGCCACCAGGTCACAGAGGGGAAGGCCCGGGTTCGTGTGTGTGCCTCCTCTGCCGTGTGTCACACCGACGGGGCTTCCCGGCACTCCCCAAGCACATTCCCCCTTCTTGAATCTAGCCTCCTACCTAGATGGCACAAGCCCTTCTTCAATCCCTTTCATACTGTATTTCTTTTCCTTTCTCTTTAGGCTCTCTAGCCAATGCCTGACCTCGTGGTTTCTGGAAGATGGCACGTAGTCCCACTCAGTCTTCGGCATGTATTTCCCCAGCAGCTATCTTAACCCTTAATTCTTCTACTCCCTGGATCTCCACACTGAATCTGCATGGGCCCTTCGGCCATATATGTGCCCCGATAGCCTTCAAACTCTCTATGTCCACATGGAGCTTCCTCTCTACTCCTTACTTGAAGATCCATTCCAACGTTTGCAGTCTGGAGCCTGGCTAGAAACATCATCGTCACACACCCAAGGCACCAAACATGAGAAACTTGCTGGCAACGCAGGTTCCTCTGCCTCCTAAAATAAACACTTGTAATAAGTTTTCAAAATCTGCTTGTTCTATCTGAGATGTCTTTCAAATACAGTCTTTCATTTCCTTGAAAAGACATGAAATATAAAAAATGGACACATAGAGAAGCAGAGCCCTCATTGCGTCCCAGGTAACAGTCCGGAGCACCCGTGCGAGTGTCACAGGTGGGAGCCCCTCACGGGGTATCACGCCATAACTTGCCATATTTAAATGTTCCACAAAACCAAAGTTCCCAAGATAAACCAATGGGAGCATGCTATCAGGACTTTGTTTCTACTGCTATGCTGTTCTTACGTTGACGGAAATAATCATTAGAGCAAGCACAGGGTGTTTCTAAGTGGGAACTTAGGAAAACTCCCTCGGAAATGCATGTAGGCATAAGGGCAGTGCCTCGGGGGTGCTGCCCTATAATTTCTGCCATCAGAGCACCTGAGGACTTGGGTCTGGGGTGGAGGGCGTGGCAGAAACATCCTTCTGGTGTTTTGAAACTTCAGCAGAGGTACCTGTGCTTCCCAACCACTAGGCATCTCCACAGCCACTGACTAGTAAACGGCCCTGGGCACTTAGCATTTTAATCACGAAGTCGTGCTTTGCTCCAGGCGCTACGGGCACGCGGCGTTGAGCGCCTTGGGCCTTACTCTCCCTCCTCACCTCTTCGTGCTGCTACTCTATCAGAATCTCCACTTGAAGCCTGGGGGACTGGATTCTGAGAAACAAACCGAGGGTTTGGAAGGGAAGGGGGTGGGAGGATGGGAGAGCCTGTGGGCGGGCACTGAGGGCACGTATTGCAGGGAGCACTGGGTGTGGGGCATACACAGTGAATCTTGGAACACTGAAAAAATAAAATAAGATAAATTATTTTTAGAAAAATTTCCTTTTGTGTCCGTGGCTCCACCCGTGGTCCAGGGACCCACAGCCCGGATATCAACGAGGGTGCGCAAGAAACAGGTGTTAACAACCTGATGTCAACTGGGCACAGCTGTCTCTTCCACACTGACCCAAGAATGTCTCACTAAGACCGGCTCTGACATGCTCCGTGCACATGACCCACGAACTGACAGTCTTTCATCAGAGCTATTAGTTACCTCACTACCCTCCTTCCAGGGGAGGGACGAATCTGATAAAATACTCATTTTATTCTGAGGCTTCATGATGTTTTGTTCTTGGCATCGCGTTAGTTCAATTTGAATTGGCATGTTTTTGTAGAAATTATTTTGAAGTATCTTGTAACTCCCATGACTTTTAGAAATTATGACTATCTGATGATGTAACAAATTAGTCCCGCCTTCCTAATGACATTTTTCCAATAAGAAAAAAATTTCCAATGATACATTTTATTTTTTCTATTTTCTTTTACCTCTTTTGAGATTTATCAGCAACTCTGTTTCGGAAGACATTGCAAAGTTAATTGGTTTTGAGTGCATTTTATTGCATTTTTTTTTAATCAGGGATTTTTTACAATTAGAAATGCCTGTTTTTTTAAATTATACTTCCCCACTAAAGAGTATTCAAATATGAATTCATTTTTATTTAATCATAAAAATAATGCAGTCATATGGTTTTAAAAGCACACATTTTATCTTCTATTTTTCCAGTGCTCTCTATAATAATTTTTCAAACTACACGTTTAACTACATTGCTTTAGGCAATGTCAATTGAATCACACTTTTGATGTTAAATTAGGTTTATATTACTGTATAACAATATACATTGTACTCTGTAACCCTCAATAAATCATCCACACTTTGTCTAAAGTCTTAAAATTAAATACTATAAACAGCATTTATAATATGAGGATTATAGAAATATTGCCACTGCAGAAATGAATGGTGCAGTCAGAATCCTGAGCAAGAAATGTCATTGTTCATCACATCATCCGTCATGTGAACATGTCATTTGTCACAGGCATGCTCATACAAACACCTGTCACATCATGCATTGTGCGTTGCATCATACATGCATCATACGTGTTTACACCGTATCACGCATCATACATATATCACTCCTCCCGTCATGTATTGTACATAGATCATGCATTGCATCACATATCATACACACCACACATCACGCCATGCTCGCACATGCATCATGCATCGCACGCTTACATCGTGGGTCGCATCATACATACGTCATGCACGTATCACCCATCACCTCATTCATCATGAATCACGTCAGATATCACATGTCATTGCCAGGGAATGACCCACCCATCCAACATTTGGGGGACTAACATGAAATTAGCTTATGTTCTTCCTGGTTTGGCTGGGTTTTTTGTTGTTTCTGAGTTCATCTCTCTCCTCTTCCCGTGACAGCTTGAGCCACCGCTATTCCTATCTTCCTTTCACGCACTGTTTTATGTGGCTCACATGTGTCTGGGTACATCTTCACATACACATGTGAGGATGGAAACTCCCCCAGCACGGCATGTGTCAAATAGTGTGCTTATTTTTATTCCGGGTACTAGCTCAGCGTGGAATTCTCAGTTGGAATTGATTTGCCGAGAGCTGGCTAGACACTCTCTTGCCCCGTGGCCTCTGTGCTTACTGACGTCTCTACCAAGAATGTTCATCCTCCAGAAGCCACATGCCTTCTTCCTTACATTTCTGGGCTCTTTACTAGAAAGTAGCTTCTGAGGGAGGCTTTGCCCAGCCACTTACGGGCACCACCGCCTCTCCCCCAGGCAACATCCCTGCTTCTTTTTCTCCCTTGTAACCCTTTAATGCCATCTGATAGTCAATGTGTTTTACTTGTCCATCTGTGCACTGTTGGTCCGAGCTGTCTATCCAGACACCTGGCACATATAAAACCAGAATGAATGTTTGTTGGATGAATAAAGAAACTGAGAAGCCACTGTCCTACCATTTTCTAATGTCCCCTAAAAGTAAGATTTCTGGTGTTGGCATCCTTGTCGTGTCCAAGACGACCCTGTGTGCGCTTGGCTCACTCTGTAAGCATTCAGGCTTCACTCTTCACCCTCGCTCTTCTAAACCACAAGTCATGCATGCAGGATGGCTCATTGTTTGCGAATTATTTTACTTAATAGTTCCCAGCTAAAAACGGAAATCTCTTCCAACTAAGGGTATCTTTCCCCTTTTCTCTCTTTGACCTACCCCTTCCTTCCCTGAACTTCACTCTCCTCTCTGAATCTACCTTTCTCGCCTCTCAAAACATAGCTCTTAGTTTCCCTCCTCTTGTTCGATGAGCTGAAATCTTAACATTCTTTTCCAGATCATAGTTGGCTCATTGGCGGAATCCACGGGGCTATTTAGCCTGTCCAGACATCTTTCATCTCAACAATTGCATTTAATAAGACCCCTTTTTTGTTCTCCTCTAGCTCCTTTTTCAAAGCAACCGATTCCTGTTTTAGGAAGGACTTATCCTCTCATTGCTCACTAAACATTAATTAGAAAGGTTTACATTCTTTTCTGTTCCGTGAAGTGTCTCTGCTTCCTCGGCGGTCGGCTGTTCTGCGTGATGGCCACGATCGCTTTTTGCCAAGCTCCTGAAGTCTTCGGCTAGCTGGTGGTCCTTGGGGTGTTTGCACGTGGTCCAGTCTGCACTTGGGTGCTTGTATTGTTTCTGCCCCTCGAAGGCGCCTGGCTGCTCGCTGTGAACCCAGCAGGGGAGCCCTGCAGACGGCAGCGGGGAGGCGGCTCCGGGAACCCTCAGTGGCCATCCTGGGCTCCAGGGGACTCTGGGGTGTGATGGTTCCCTGTACTTCTGTCTTGGAAGGAGCTGCTTGTCTTTTTCTAATCTCCTCTCTTCTCTGTCTTCCTCAGGGACGGGCTCACTGTAAGGGCTACTTCTCCATCTCTAGGCCTTTCCAGGCATGGGGTCTGCTTTCTCCAGACAGCAGGGGGCCAGCGCCAGTGGACTAGCTGTGCATTTCTAAACTAATCACCTCTGTTATTTGATATTCAATCCCCACCTTGATACCTCGCCGAGGATGTGCTGGGAAGGCCTGGGCCGCCCTCCGCCTGGCGGTGAGCAGCAGGTCGCTGTCCCTGACCCCAAATGCTTTTCCTCTCGCAGGAAGCCCTTGCCATGTCTTGCCTACAGAACACCTTCTGTCTTCTTTCCTAGCATGCCATTATGGTTTTCTTCATTTAAAGAAGTATTTTCTTCTGTCATTTCAACTGGATTGGTGAGAGGAGAAAGTAGCCCAGTTTCTCCCTTTCTGAACATTTATTGGCAGAAAGAAACAGCCTGAGAGCAAATGTCATGGTTACATTGTAGCCATCAAAATCTCAATTCTAAGGGACTCTAAAACCTCACAATTTTCCTTAGATTTTTCAGGATTCCAGGCTGTTCATACATGACACCCAGGATAGTGAAACATGAGATGTCCTGTGACTGATGACACGAGGAAAGGAATTCCAGGCCAATTAATAACGCTTGACTTTTAGGTGAATGCTTAATGTTTTTGTCAAAAAAAAGGAAATAATGCAGAATTGGTTTTGACTTTATTTCTAAATAATGATATTTATCAAGAAGAAGCCACAACACTTTTAGCAGAATTAGTAGAGTTACCAAAAGACAGAAGAAGATGGAGGAATGCGCCTCCCAGGTGACACCAAGCTGTTGGAGAGCTGAGGTCTGCAAATAAATCAGGGGAAGAACATCAGCAGAAGCAAGCAAGTTGCACGCAAGTTACATCAATGGGCTTTTAAAAGAATAGAAACATGATTTCTATTTCTCAAGTTAAGTATCTGATTCATGTATTATTGGCAGGTGAAGCATGTTTACAAGAGTGAGTTCACTGCTCCAAAGGGTTGCTTCCTCTCTCCAAACCTTTCCTCAACCCCAAATTACTAGTTATTTGCTTCATTTCATCCTATAAAGACAGCTAACAATCCTTCTCCAACCCTAAAGAGTTCCTGTATTTTATATGATATTTGCCAATTAAACTAAGAAAGTGTAAAGCACAGGAGCTGTCCTTTGGATTACTAGTTCAAAAACCATGCATGTAATTGACTGTGGATGCTCTTTCAATTAAAGTCATATTTAGAAACACACAGACTCCCCAACCTCAGATGGCCATCCTATTCAAATCACTGGTCTATCTTTTGTGCCCGTTCTAAGCATGCGGCACCAAATGTAAGTCACCTCCCCTCATCTTCCAGGATGTTAACCTTCTGAGGGTCCATCTTAGCCCAGGAAAATCTGCCATCTCTTTGCCCTCCCTGCTTTGAAAAATGGGATAAGTCCATAAAAGTAGTGAAAATGATGGAGAAGAAAAAAGCCAAGCGATTGTTTCCAAGATGGGGACACCATCCAGAGTGACATAAAAGAGAAAGAAATCTCTAACATATATTTTAAATAAAATGTACTGGTTTTGCTGATTGAACAGATTTATCTGTGTTTTAGAAACCCAATATTAAAAATGTTTTTTGTGAAAATCAACGGAAATTGAAAGTATCTGAAGCTTCTCATTATATTGGATTATAAATCTCAGATTACATAAAGATAAGTACAAAAATTCTAGGATCTTAAGAATACTCTGATAAAAATATTGTCTGAAGATATTATGGAGTTCACAGTCTTTAGTGGAAACTAAAATTTGAGAGGTCCTTGATCAGAGATGAGAAAAACACAAAGGGAACACAAATGGGGACCCGCGAACTGCTTAAAGCACCAGAGAAAACCCCGCAGCCTCTGTCCCACCTCTAACACACACGCCAATCACGACGGTGTCTGCCTTTGTCCTCATCCTTGACAACTCAATCTAAAAGCCAAGTCCAGCCCCGAAATTATTTGGGGGAAGAATAAATGGTGCCAAAAGCCC
>PITA01029325.1:0-18063 GCA_004023965.1 Spilogale gracilis | reverse complement strand
TTTTTTTTTTTTAAAGATTTTATTTATTTGACAGAGAGAAACACAGCCAGAGAGGGAACACAAGCAGGGGGAGTGAGAGAGGGAGAAGCAGGCCTCCCGCAGAGCAGGCAGCCCGATGTGGGACTCGATCCCGGGTCTCCAGGATCATGACCTGAGCCGAAGGCAGTGGCTTAACCAACTGAGCCACCCAGGCGTCCCTTTACTAGATTATTTTAGATGCATTACCGCTGCATTTCTTTTCCTAAAAAGATCTTTAACCCAGGCATCTCACTGCTGGCATAGCTCAAGAAGGCTGGATTGTGCACCCATGCCCTAGGTGAGGCTCGCTCTGGGAAGCAGGAGACTCAGTATGTGCTCATGCATCTTGGATTACACAGATGCCATGTAAATGGAGGAGGTATTTATTGGTTTCAAGGGTGAAATGGGTTTTTGGTCCTATCAGGAAAAAAGGTGAAAAAAAAAAGTTGGAGGCTGGTTGGAGGCTCCATCAGGGGGCGCTCTGATTCCCCTAGACTGCCCCTGCTTTTCTCACTAACAGGGTGCTGCCCCTGGACTAACATGGGAAACCTTACAATATGCGCGGTTGTGAGACTCAATTTCAGTCATTGTTCGTACTTTGGGGGAGAGGAAACGTCTTTGCCTAGGCCAGTTCTGAAGACTGCACTAATAGGCTTGTTTTTTTTTAAGATCTTATTTATTTGT
Organism: Spilogale gracilis; assembly: GCA_004023965.1. Lineage (NCBI taxonomy): Eukaryota > Metazoa > Chordata > Mammalia > Carnivora > Mephitidae > Spilogale > Spilogale gracilis. The sequence goes on along the minus strand of PITA01029325.1, from coordinate 17,361 downwards.
CAGAGAGAGAGAAAGGAGAGAAGAGTGCAAGCAAGGGGAGCACGCAGAGAGAAGCAGGCTCCCTGCTGAGCGAGGAGCCCTTTGTGGGCCAGGACCCCGTGGGATCATGACCTGAGCCGAAAGCAGATGCTAAACGGACTGAGCCATGCAGGTGACCCTCTTTTTTTTTTTTTTTAATTTTATTTATTGAGACAGCAAGAGCAAGTGAGATCACGTCTGGGGGTGGGGGGAGAGGCAGAGGGAGAGGGACGAGAAGACTTCCCACCAAGCAAGGAGCTGGACACAGGGCCCTATCCCAGGACCCTGGGTTCATGACCTGAGCCAAAAGCAGACACTTAAGTGACTGGGCTGCCCAGACCTCCAAGTACCAACAGTCTTTCATCCGTATGTTTGCCATATGGACTTCCACAGCCACCAGGTACACTGTGGATGAGAGTATTTTGTCCTAAGCTGTCATGATCATAGAAGGGCATCAGTGATGCCTCAAACCAAATCTGTGCCTCTGGTTTTCTTGCTTATTTGTCATTTGTTTTCCCTTTCTCTTTTCATTTGATGATGTGTTTATCTGCCTGATAAGGGTGAGGAGAGAGGATGACACTAGATGGAGTGTCTTTGGAAGACCTAGTCAAACCTTAGCCACAGTTTTAGTCATTCATTCCTCCCAGAGTTCATAAACAGGGACTACCTGTTAGCACTAGATGTCATAATATAGCATTGGTTCTTCATCTTTTTACTTTTTTTTTTCTTTTTTAAAGATTGTATTTATTTGACAGAGAGAAACACAGCCAGAGAGGGAACACAAGCAGGGGGAGTGAGAGAGGGAGAAGTAGGCTTCCTGCCGAGCAGGGAGCCCGATGCAGGACTCGATCCCGGGTCTCCGGGATCATGACCTGAGCCGAAGGCAGTCACCCAACCAACCAAGCCACCCAGGTGCCCCCATATTTTTACTTTTTTTAGCAGAATGGATCCATTCTAATGCCTAACATCAGCAGCAAGCAGCATTCTATTTTTCAAGGTGTTTATGATGATCTTGACACTGATATATGGACCCAAATCAAGAAGCCACAGGCTAGATAAACTCTAGTATTTCTTCCAGGTCTTAGTTCCTATGATTCATTTTTAATTACACTGATATAAATGATGAGATTTCCAGAGAGGGAATTAAAAATAAAACAAAACAAAACAAAACCCTCCTCTCTATCCCTACCATCAATAGTTAACTTAAAAAAACCCAAGCTCAGAGTTCCTGGGTAGCACAGTCTGTTAAGCACTGACTCTTGGTTTCAGCTCAGGTCATGATCTCAGGGTCTTGAGATCAAGCCCTAAATCTGGCTCCACACTCAGCATGGAGTCTGCTTGAGATTCTCTCTCCCTTCCTTCTGCCCTTCCTCCTCTCTAAAATAAATAAATAAATCTTAAACAACAACAACAACAACAACTTCTTTGATTTGACTTTAAAATTGGCCAGTTTCAACGTATGAAATCTAAAACGTGGTTTTTGATAAAGTGGGGAAGAAACTAGACAAGTCTCCATGGGGAAGGACTGAAGGGGAAGCATCACACTTGTGCAAAGAGGTATGGGGGCGGCAGCCACTGTGCTGAAAGCCTCTCAGCAGTCACAGCCCCTTCCACTCACAGCCAAGTGCCCCTCATTATGTGTGTAGGCGTCAAAAGCAATGAAACCCTAATTAAGGAGCTGCTACTGTTTTTTAAGTCCAGGCACATAGGCCTAGTCTGCTGCCATTTCAGAACTAATTCAGACCATTCATCTGGAGGGGAGCAAGCCCTGAAAATTTTAATTCCCAGCCAAAATATGCCCTGATTGGATCCTCTCCTTTTCTCTCACTTGAGCTTATTGAGATGAACCTTCCAATTACTTGGGAAAGTATCAGAGGCTTGTGGAGGGTAATTGGGGCGGGTAGGGGTTCTTAATTGAGGAGCACACAAGCATGTTCACTCCAAGGGACAACTAAAGGAAAATGAACAGAAGAGAAAATTTCCCCTTCAAACCAGTTGATTCTTCAACAACAACAGAAAAATTGAAGCTGAAAATCAGTGGAGCTCCAGCTTCTGAAAGGCTCCAGTGAGGGCTCTAGGGAAGATAGGAGTCACCTGCTAATGAGAAGAGTTTAAAAACAATTGCAAGCCTGAGTTTTTATTATTTAAAGCAAAAACACCCCTAGAATGACAATTTCCAAAACTGAAGGGGAAGATAGAAATGATTGAGATTTTTTAAAGATGGAATTTCTTGTGGAGACAAACTGTCAAATTTTTCATTATATCCATTTTGAGGCAGGCATTTATTACCTTTCCAGTGACTATATATCTCCTGTAATGTTCTTACTGTGGTTTGCCTCTTAATTACCTGCAAAATTTGCATTTAAACGGAGTTAAAGTGTGCTATCCACTCTTCCTCTTCCCACAGTTGTTTCCATGGTTACCAAAGGGGTCTCCCAGTGCCTGGCTGGGCGGCAATGTCTGCTTCAGCAGGCCTGGAAACATCTAGCCTTCCTTGTAGATCCAGCTCCGTCACTTCATTGAGGAAGTAATGAAAAGCACCAAAGGATCCACTGACCCCTGTTGGATTTTTCTGGAAACTACCGTCAGCAGCAAGTTTTCCCTTCTTTGGATGAGCCTGTCAGGACTTTTGGGTCTGGGTTGATTTCTCCCTCTGTCTTCTACCCAGATTGCTCCCTTCAGCTCCAGATATACGAACTGAGGAGACCTGATGTCCATTCTTCTCTGTTGACCCAGAGACCTTAGCAAAGGCCCCAAGCCAGGGGCCCCCTCCTTGCCTGGAGAGTGTAAGTGGACCCGTTTCTGATGGGAAGCTGCATGACCCTACATAAGGATCATTGTTAAAGACAGTCATAGCGGGACTTGTACAAAACTGGTTCACTGCTCCAAAGCTAAGCAAAAGTGAAAGAGAGGTAGATTTATACGGGGGGATTTTCCTTGATCTGTTCGACACTGAAAGCACATGTTTCTAAAACCACTTTTTTTCTCAAAGAGAAGTAGATTAAAAGCAAACAAACAAAGGTGCAGCCTAACAATTTTTGGGAAAAAAAATCTGTGGTATGGCCTTGCATATACCACCAGGGAAGAAACAGAGATTCCTGACCCAACCTGTGGAATGAATGGCCTGGGACTCGAGAAGCAAGGCACACAGCTCTCGGTGTGATTCTTGGCCTCATCTCTCTGAAAAGGCTAAGTGGGGATTACGCTCACACTTCCAGTTGTCCAGCCCCTTAATTTTCCCCCCTAATCCTCTTCTAACCGGTCCTCTGGGATTGGGCTGAGAAAAGTACACATCCAGGTTTGCCTGTGATTTGTCATATACCATTTCATAATGGAAGAAGCAATTCATGTGGGTGTGGGGATGGTAAAGAGACTCCCAAAATACGTGGATAGAAAGTCCATGGGAATAAGTGGCCAACATCTGGGATTCTAACTAATTCTACTTGATGATCCTGACAACCAACTTTCTACCACAGCCAAACTTCAGAAGGTAAATGTACGGAGCACATCAGTTATTGTAGCTCCATATTTATTAATGTCCTTCAGAAAAGTTGCTTTGTTGAGGGTGACTGCATGGCTCAGTCCGTTAAGTGTTTGACTCTTGATTTTGGCTCAGGTCATGATCTCAGGGTCATGAGAGTGAGCTCCACATTAGGCTCTGCACTGGGCATGGAGCCTGCTAAAGATTCTCTCTGTCTTCCTCTGCCCCTGCCTTGTGCTGCTGTCCAAAAAAATAAAAAAATAAAAAATTGCTTTTTTGGATCAAAACAGTTAATCTGGTTTGTCCTCATGATTAACTGTAAATGGACCTATAATAATAGTTGTACTGTACAGTCTTATTTTCTATTCTCATTAGATGCTGCTGTGAACTTATTTCACGTATTATCCATTTCAAATTCACCAGTGATTTAGACTGAATGTCTGTGGGATGTGGGGGTTGTTGCATGTCTTCTCTGCATAATTCCCTGTTGATCTCCAGCCTGACTTCCTGGGATGGAATGAGCTCCCTGTACTCATCTTGGCCTGTTGCCATTGGACCCCCACGTAGACCACAAATGGTATGTGTCTATATGGTATGTGCCTACCACGCTGGTAGTTATGAAGATAAAACTTCCATCAACTCAGATTTAGAAAAAGGCCTGCGTGGCAGGCACTTCAGCAGTGGGCTCGTCAGGGGAATATTTGGGAACCTTCAGGGCCTGTGGGCATGGAGGCTGAGAGTCCTTTTATGAGCTGAATAATCACAGACTTTTATCCACCATTCTTAGTTCTTCTCTCTTCTTACAACTACTTGAAAATGAAACTATCACTAGGGTTTTACTGCCCCCTAAGCTTAAGATGTCTGTGTTCCTAGACCTGACTTTAATGGTTTCCATTTTGGTTTCTGCTCCAAGAGGATTCAAAACAAATATAACCCTACTGAAGACTGGGAGACACACACAAAAAGGCCTTATCTTTTTATTCTCTCTCAAAGTCACTTAAAATCTAACCTTTGAAAGTACATAGCTTTAGTCCTAGGCTATAAGTGAATTTGTATGACTCTTGACTACATGAGACTAGTGAACAACTTCCCATCCAGTAATGGAGGGGTTCCTGTAATCTCCCAATGAAACAGTCAGTACTGTATTAAAGGTAATCACTTTTAATAGCCCACTCCTAATTCTGATGACTTCATTGATTATTTCTCTTTCTGATGCAATTAAGAGAGACTCAGCCTAAAATATCTTTAAAAATAAAAAAAGATGGGAAGTGATTTATTGGTTCATGTAGCTGAAAATACCAGAGAAGAGCTGACTTGGAGACTTAGAATGGATGGATCCATGGACTAACACAGGGCCATTTGGAGTACATGTCTTATCTCCCAATCTGTTTCTCTTGGTATTGCTTTCACAGTCAGGTGGGTTTTTCATTTGAGATGGCACGATGGTAGTCATAGTTCCAAGCTTATAGAATATCGTCCTTCCAGAAACAACAGACAAAAGAAAGGGAAGCTCTCTTTCCCACTAAAAGTTTTAGATGTGCTTTTCATTGCATCGTTAGGTTATATATACATATTTGATCCAATCATCATGGCCAAAGAGATGAAGAAAATGATTGGTTTAGGTTTGGTCCCTCTGACTATCTCTGAATAGGCTGGGAACAATGCCACATAAACAATATGGAACAGAAAAATCAGAGTACTACAATAAGAAGTGTAACTACTTCAACTTTTTTATTTCACCTGTGTGAAAAAAAAGTTATTTTCCTTATGCAAATGAAGCAAATGATGCCATGTGTAACAACATTACAATACTACATAGCTAATAGATTGTGATTGGAACACCTGTCTTTCTGACACCACAGTCCATGTTCCTGATACTTGGTTCTCATGTTCAGTTTTCTTGTGGCTACACTGTGGATATTAGGCTCAGAAAACATTCAGGTTTGGTTCCTCAAAGTATTCTAACTTCAGTATTCTGAATCTTACACAATGATGATAGTGATTTCTCTAATTGGTATTATAGTATGCATTTCTAAATACGTCCCTGTCAATTATTTTCTCACTTGCTGGTGATTTAAACAAGTATTTTTGTCCCCCCCCCCTTTTTTTTTGAAGCTGAGCAAGATATAGGCAGTTTGCATAGTTATCCAGTCAGTGAGGGGGCAAGCCAGGATTACAAACTTAGTCTCTGGTCTTTTCTTTCAGAACGTCTTCCAATTCTTTGTTTAATTTCTTTTCCTTTGCTCAGTACAGACACCCTGAGGAGTTGGTTGGGTGAAGCCCTACGCATCCATACATAAGGATTCTTTACTGGTCCTGTTGGAAAAGCCAAGTGAAGTGGTCTAGAGGTAAGTAGATGAACACTTATGAAGGTTTGAAAATGACCGTATGATCTGAGAAACCACCTTTGCTATGAGGCTAAAAACTCCAGGTCCCATCACACATCTCTATTGGCTCTAGTTTGTTTTTGCTTCTCTGAAGGATTTCTATAATACTGCGAGGAAGAGAAGCTCTTAGCTTCCTCCCCCCACCTTGTCCTCAAGACACCTCTCTTTCTGCAGCAACCCCAGGGGTCCATACCTTAGAAGGAGAATGTGCCAATCTGAGAGGTCTGATCCTAAGACGGGGGCCGGCTATGTTAACTCAGGAGCAAAGTCTCTGATATCCAGGTGGATAATAGTGTCCCAAAGGGAGAGCAGTGGGGAAGTTGGCCTTGGCTGGACACAATAAGGGGGTACATTGTCTGCAGGGAATTGAAAAACAATGCTGAAACTGATGACTACAAGTTGGTTTGCTTTTTATTATCACTATTCTCCAGCAATTCTAAACTCAAAGTCTGATAAAACCCTACTCCTCATAGAAGCATCTGCTCCCACTGCCTCCTCATCCTTTATATACCACGGCAGGTGGGTCAAAATAGGTGTAGAGGTTAGTGGGAGTAGGACAGAAACCTGCAATGCTTCGCATTTACTGAAGCTAAACCTGCCCTCCTCCCCTTGTTACCCCCTCCCCCAGCCTGCCTACAAGATATTCTGGAGGAGCACCCTCCACGGGAGATTTCTACTGATCTATAATTAAAAACTGTCTAAGCTCCCCTTGGGGTGTTTGCCTCTCTCCAGCAACTCCGGACCAGAAAGCGCTCAGCAGCAGGATTCCCCGGGGCAGCATAATGGCCCAGACTGTAAATGCAGTTCTTGCCACTGCAGCACAGGAGAGAGAGGAGGAGAGGGGCAGGGAGAGTCAGAGAAGGACTCCGAGTTGAGTACAGGGGTAGAGAGCACAAGGCGGTTGAATCAGGGAGAGAGAGTGAGTGAGTGAGTATGGACAGGGATGGCTATACTGAGGGGGGTAGAGAGAGAGAGAGAAAGAGAGGGTCACCACAGGTGTGAGCCCACTCTGTCTTCCAACTATCACCTCCTGGATAAACTGGCCTTCACTTTCTATTCTTTGCCTTTCTCAGCAACCCATCCTCACCTGGGTCAGGACTTATGGCTCCTAACCCTACTCTGTCCTAGAGAAGTGCTCACTTCCTTCAGAAAGAAAGCAGGGAATCTGCTGAAGGCTGCAGAGAGAGCATCTGTGGCCTTTTCAACATCGGTGTGCCTTCCTGGGCTTCCTTGGTACTCTGCAAACCTTCTTTCCTTAGCGCCATGCCCCGTGACAGTGGCTTTCCTTCTTCCGCAGTATGCCCGGGGAATGAAGGCATTATTCTCAAGTTCTAGGGGCTGTAAGGCCAAGATCAAGGTGTTAGCAGGGTTGGCTTTATCTGTGGATCCCTCCTTGGCTTGTAGATGGTGTTTTCTTTCTGTGTCCTCATGGTTTTTCCTCTACTGGGCATGCATCCCTAGTGTCTGCTTTATGTTTTTAAATTTCCTCTTCTTATAAGGATACCAGTCAAATGGTATTAAGGTCCCATTCTAAAAGATTCATTTTAACTTAATTGCCTCTTTAGAGGCCATATCTCCAAAAAACAGTCACATTCTGAGGTGCTGGGGGTTAGGGCTTCGACATATGAATTTTGAAAGACACAATACAGTCTATAACAATATTATACTCATGCTCCAGCAATTCTAAACAATTTCAGTAATAACATTTTCTTTCCCTTGAAATCGTTTTGTGATCTAAGTTCTAAGCAATTGCTCTAGTTACTATTGAATTTTTATTACTTAAACTTTAATAAAAATATATTTAACATTGAAATTAATTTAAAGAAGGACCAATTATACATTTGGCCCCCAGGACACATTGACTAAAGCTATATATTGTCAATTTTAAGAATAAGTTCTTAAAATTTTTTTTTATTTATTTGAGAGAGAGAGAAAGTGTTCACAAGCAGGGACAGGGGTAGGGAGAAGGGCAGGGGTAGAAGAAGACTCCCTGCATAACAGAGAGTCTGATATGAGGCTCAACTCCAAGACCCCAGGATCATGACCTAAGCCCAAGGCAGATGCTTAAGCAACTGAGCCACCCAGGCACACCTAAGAATAAGTTCTTAAAACTTTGGAATCCTTTGAAATTCCTATCTGGGACAGTTTATGTCTCCAACTCCTCTATTTCATCCATATATCTGTATTTAAACAATCAATTAGAAATTAAGGGTAATTTTAAAGATGAACAAATAGAACCTAAGTTACTTCAGTCTTTAAATTTTAAGACAGTTGAAACAAATGGTTCTTTTATTCTTATCTCCAGAAATTCATAGTTGAAATTCAATACAAGATTTTCATTGTCTATATTTTTAATTTCTGGCCATTAGTATTATCATGATTAATACTGGAAATAACTTTGACATATAAAGGATGAGAATGTTAAAAAAAAAAAAGTCAATGCATGAAGACCTTTAGCTCCAGGAAAGCAGTTGGCATTGGAGATCTGGAGGAGAAGGTGAGGGGGAGCCCACAGGTGGACACAGATTCAAATGAAGACAGAGTAACTAGAGTTTAGGCAGGAAACCTGGGATTTCTTCTAGTAGCACACTTCACGCATGCGTGCATGCCCCCGTGTACACACAGACACACACACCAGTACACATGGAGATGAATGGGATCTTAGCTCTGACACCAAGACAAGTCCACTCCCCTGATGTCAAGCACAGGGGCCCTAAAGGGATCCATTTCCCACACTGTCACAGCGATACAGTGCATGATCTGTCCCTCCAGAGAAGGTGGAACCCAAGGACCCACGGACCACTAGGAACTCTCAACTCAACTTCCATTTGCTCCTTAATAGAGCCAAATACCAGGCCCCCCAGACCAGCTGGGAGGTGCTCTGCCAGGCATGGTCACAACAAACAACAGGGGCAGGTCTTTGCCCTCAGGGAACCAGTATGTTGGAGCAGGCAGAAATGCTAATAGACACCTTGCACCTGGTGCCAAATGTCCCCCCTCTGGCCAAGAGAAAGGTGGGGACCGTGTGTGGCTTTAGCAGAGACTTTCTGTCACCCAGGGTATGATTCCAAACTCTGGAAAAGCAAGTGTCACTGAGAGTCTACCTGGGAGTCATGTCCCTTCAATCCTAGATCTGGTGGGCCAGAGTGGACATGGGGATTGGGATACTCTCGATTCGGGGAAGATGGCGGTATCAGGCTGTGGAGCGCCAGGTGACAGAGGAGCAGTGCCCTGCACAGCCAGCTTGCATCCTACTTGGAAAGAGTGTTGTTTCTATATTAGCTGGTGACTGATTTTTTTGTGCAAATGCTAGTGTGCCTGTCAAAAGGCCCCCTGTCTCCACTAGTCCAGGACAAAATTACTTTCTTTAGTTGAGCATATAAGAGCAGGGAGGACACTGAAGAGGGTGCCCAGGAAGCTTCTTGCAGGGGTGCTTCTCGAGATGAACCCTAAGGATACAAAGAATTTAATTTGGTCAAGAGCAGGGAGAAGTTATGCATATTATAGGAAGAAGTGTTCAAAAACACTAACCTGGTCGCATGAGGTAATCTGAGTCAGCTTGCAGAGAACTTCAAATATTCCAGGTGTAATTAAAGTGGGGGTAAGTGCTCATGGATCAAACTGGAAATGCAAAGCCAGAGCTTGCTCCAGGCTCCAGAAGCATTCCATGCTTCCTGCTGAAAGAGGAGTCAGGCCAGCAGCATTGGAACTCTGTGTTCTAGGTCAGTCCTTAGGGCGGGTGACTCAGGGCCCTGCCACCTGACGCCACCTGATGGCCCGGGAATTGGGGCGGACAAGCTCCTGCAGGTGGAGAGATGAGAGGCTCAGCAGGAGGAGGCAAGGCAGGACTGGCTGGTTTCTGTAATCGCCTCAGTGGGGATGTATCCAGCTTGTTAAAATGCAGGTTGAATTAAGCTCCAGGTGTTATCTCCTTTCTGTTCTCCGATCCTGGGTTAACTTTCTTCAATTACTGCAAGAGATAAGAAAAAGCTCAAATGAGAGAGAGGCAGGTGGAGGCCAGTGCCTCTTCACCCTACTAAGAAGGAAATGTAGGGGGAAGAAGTCAGGCCTTGGGGAAGTGGATTCACTCCTAAGCAAATTAAAATCAACAAACTTGCCAAACCCTAGCATGTGCTCATTATGTCTGCTTGAGATAGGAATTCTCAGGAACTCCAGCATTCGCCAGTGACCTCCAGATATCAGCTAGGTCACTCCTACCTACTGTAAAAATTTTAACTTTTACTTAAAACTTATGTCTTTTAAAAAAAATAACATTTTTTCTTATTATTCAAGAAATAGATGCATTGTAGAATCTTTGGGAAATAGGAAAAATTGGTATCATCCACAATACTTTACTTAGTAATAACCAATGTTCAATGTTCAGATTTTGTGTTTATCTTTCTAACTTTTTACATATACATCCCCACCTTACACACACACACACACACACACACACACACACATTCATTGAGGATTTCTTGTTTTACCAGTAGAATGGGATGGCATTGTTTGGGAACCTGATTTTTAGCCTTAATTCTTTCATTCATAAAGCACATACTAAAGCCTCTTTGTGCAGACCCCCTTTTAGGCTTGAGGATACAGTGGCATCAATAGCCCTCCTGGAATTGAATGGGTATTTAAAGATACAGCATCCTATAAACAATTATTCTGAGGGAATGAGGTACCGAGGCAGAGCCTAGCAGGGTTGGAGCAGGGCTTCTGGGCCAGGTGATGTGACACCTGAGATCTGTTTGAGATTGGATAGTTAGAAGAGTATCCCAGGTAGAGGGAACAGCAACCCTAACCCTGCAGGCCTTGGTGTGGGAAAGAACTTGGTATGTGTGACACACTGGCAGGAGGGCAGTGTGATAGAGCAGAGGGAATTACAGATATAAGGTCAAGTTGGAGGCGGAGATGAGGGTCTGGTGAGCCGCAAGAGGATTTAATTTAAATAAAGCAAGAAGACATGAATGGATTTTAAGCAAGAGAGTTTGTTACATAATCTTATAAATTATTTAAAATGTCACTTTGCCTTACTATGTAAGGAACATAGTGAAGGGGGCTTATCAAGAGCAGAGAGATGAATGATGAGGCTACTACAGCAGTCCAGGCCCACACGCTATGCACCATGGCTTGGCCTGGAGAAAAGTACGTGCGTCTGAGATATACTTCGGAAGGCAGACCAGATGTCTATGGTAATGGCTTGATGAATGGTAAGTTATGTCTTCAAGGTTTCAAGAAGGTTGTGGTATTTACTAATATGGATCAGGTTGGATGAAGATAAACTGAGTTTCTTTCTTTGAGTTACTCCTGGGGGTAGGAATAGGGAAATTGAGATATCCATTTTGGGCATTTGTTATTATTTGAGATGCTGTGAAACACCCAAGTGGAGGTTTTAAGGAAGTAATTAGATCTGTTTGTCTAGAATTCATAGGACAGGCTCAGACTGGATACACGAAGTTGGGACGTTGCCCTTGGCATTGGTCTTAGCACTGGTGAGGGAGAAGAGAGGATATACAGTATCAGTGGAGAGCCTGGAAGTTCTGCAGTTGGCAAGGGAAGGAAAAGTCAATGAAGAAGACAGAAAAAGGAGAGGCCAGTGGGCCCAGGATAGGGGAAAGTATGAGAACATGGTTTCATTGAGGCAGAAAGAGGAGAGTGTTGTACCTTTCACGTAACTAAATATCTCAACCTTAGATTTTAAGACTTGCATAATACTTTATTGAATGGTTGTACCACAAATTATTGAAGTCCTTCTCACTCTCCCCACCCGCATGCACGCACCTGCATTAGAGGATATTTTCACTGTTTACAATCATTTTTCTCTGGGATGAGATGAGCATTATGGCAGTAAAGCTTTGGGCACATGATTCATTTTGAAGGTAGATATTTAGAAGCAGGATCATAGAGTAAAGAGTAATGTATGATATCTTGTCAATATTGTTTATGAGGGCATTGAAGAAGTTAAAGGGCATAATTTCCATTGTTAAAATGTTCATAGTCTAACAAAGCCAATCCAGAGAGAACAAACAAACAAAAAAGCACTAATTCAACCTATTTTATCCTATATATTGTGAGATACATTAGAACTCTTATCTTCTAGGTATAGCACTGAGATTCAGGGATCTCCTTAACCCCAAAATTACTTATCCTGTTATATAGTTGCAAAGATTGAAGCCAATGTGTGTCTGTCTCTGCATTATTTATTAAGCTAACCTAAATTTCTCTAATCAATTCTTTCAACTGTTTTCCTTCATCCATTCCAAACTCTGCATCGTCCCTTCCCATAGTAGGTACACTCACACTTCAGTACCTTCTTTTCAATGTTGGACAGTTCCTTCTTCTTGCCCTAGTCAGTCTCCTGTTCTTACCCACTTGTATCAATTCCTTCTTATGGCCTCATCTCCATATGAGTTCATGATTTGCAGGTTATAGTGTTGCATGCTCCTTACCCCAACATCACTAGACAGGGAGAGCCCCCAAACCACATCTAATTTAGCTCTCTAAGGTTTCATTAATTCTAGAGTGCTTACATGTTTATTAAAACTAATCAATGCATGTCTTACAGATCAGCAAATATGATAGTGATCACATAATGACACTCATTTCTCCAATGCGCCATGCTTTGTGCTCACCAGTTTATATATAAAAATACTAATCCTAGAATCTATACCATAATACAAATGAGATCTCCATTTAAAAATAAGGGAAGCAAAAATAAATAAATAAATAAGGGAAGCCAACCTTGCAATAAAAAAGATAGAACTGTCTTCATTTTAGATGAGAAAAGTTAAGAGATAAAACATATTATCTGAGGTATTACTGGTTCTTCAGCGACAGAATTTAACTCAAATCTGCCTGACTCTGAAGTCCACGCATTTTATTAACACACAAGCTTGCTTGTATATACAGTTCTGTATATACAGAAAGTACCGTTTACAGGTTTACCATACAATTATTATAACTGAGGAAAATCTTAAAATTTTCAATTAATACAACCCTATTTTACATCTTCCGAAGACTGGAGTATTTATCCATGAATAAGTATAACAAAGTGCCTTATTGCCTACCATGAAACCTGAGAGATAGGAGCCACTCTGAATTAACATTTTGTAAATGAATGATTATAGCCATAACAATGGAGTTACCCCCTCAGAGGAAACCTGTCCATTTTCTCCTGAAAAGAACCTTTCCTTTTCTCATTCCTGCCACAGTGCCCTTGGCCCCAACCTCTTTTAGCATCTTAGAATTCAGGGGTACATTTGAAGAGAATGGAGCAGTACCTTGTAGGACTGGTAAATATAACTCCTACATGAAAGTTGCTAGCTGCTGTCCATAGAAACCTTCATGGGTTGCAGTGGGGAAGAAATTAAAACATTACTTCCATATAGGCAAAAAACACAGCACTTTTCCAAATTAATTAGGGTTCACTAGAGAAACAGAATCAAGGAGAGAGTATTTGACACAGAGAGAGAGAGCGCACGCACAAGCAAGGGGAATGGCAGAGGGAGAGGGAGAATCAGAATCTGGCTCTCTGCTGAGCAGGGAGCCTAACACGGGGCTTGATCCCAGGACCGTGGGATCATGATCTGAGCTGAAGGTAGACGCTTAACTGACTGAGCCACCGGAGACCCCTCAATAGGAGATTATAAATATATATATTTATGTATACATAAATATATATGAAATATGTGTGTGTGTGTGTATACATATCAGAAAGAGAAAGATATGTTATAGGAATTATCTCATTTAGTTTTAGAGGCTAAGTTTCACAATCCACCATCTGCTAATCAGAGAACCACAAAAACCATCACTATAATTCAGTCCAAGTCCAAAGGCCTGAGAATGAGGGTAATCAATAGTGGAAACCAAGACTAAGGCTGAAAGCCTGAGCACCAGGGGAGCCACTGATATAAATCCCACAGTCCAAAGGCTGGAGAACCAGGAGCTCAGCTGTCTGAGGGCAGGAGAAGATGGATGTCCCAACTTAAGAGCAAGAGGTCATTTGTTCTTCCTCTTTTTGTTCTACTCAGGCACTTAATTAATGGATTGGGTAATGCCCATCCACTTTGGTGAGGGTGGATCTTCTTTACTCAGTCCGCAGATTCAAATGCTAATCTCTTCCAGCAGAACCCCCACAGACACACCAGAAATAATGTCTTAAGCAGTAATTTGGGCAATCTTTACTGCAGTCAAACTGACACGTAAAATGGTCTTAATAACTCCTGGCAGGTGGTCTCAGGATGGACTTCTGTGATTCTCAGTCAGGTGGAGGCTGGGACGCCCTTGATGCTAACCAAGTTTATCATCCATGTTTCTCAAAGACAGCCACTTCTCTCCTCTTTCAAGACATGTGGAGAATGGCACCTCTGAACCCTTGAGGTTGGGCAGGACTATGTGACTAGTTCTGGCTAGTGAGTTTTAAGTATATATATATGGGAAAATATCAACTTGGCTGGAATATTTGATTCTCATTTTGAGAACAGTAAGTTCTCTTCCTCTGGCATGGCAACTGGCCACATTCAAGATAGTAGCTGCTTGGTCAGCCAAGGTCTGAAAACTAGAATGTAAAGAATTCTCCATATGACCTTTAACAGTTAAATATATATATTTAAGCCTCTGAGATCTGGTGGTTGTTTGTTACTGCAACATGTGTCCTAACCTATTCTGACTGGTTCACTATTTCCTTTTCTGCCTCTTCATTCCCTTGAGGTTTGGTCACCTCAAGTCCAACTTCATTGCCCTCTACTCTAGGCCATGTCCCTCTTAGATGTTTTGCTGTCCATGACTGGGAGAACCTTGTCTAGCATGCGGCTGGAGGTGGAAACCATATTCAGACCAAAAATGCTTTTCTTTTCTTTTTCTTTTGATGTACTGTGTCCTCTCAGGATTAAGCTTTTGAAGCTTAAGAGGTTCTATTAACCCTTCTATGCGGCTTAACTGGGGAAGGCCAGGGAATAAAAAATACCATCAGGAAAAAAAGAAACACCCCGGGAAGGCCAGGTGACCACATTTCGGGGAGTTCCCTGAAGAGAGCTGAATTCCAGCAAAAAAAACACTACAGGACCACTGTGAACACCCATGAAATCAGCCTGAAATGTGATATTTCGCACTTCTGGATCACCAAGGGAGACAAGGACCATCGGCAAAAAAGTAGAAACAAATAAGAGGGACTGGAGGCTTGCCCCCAGAGATAGGGGTGGGGGAGGAAGCCAGCAGAGCTGAACCATTGAAAGCAAATACCCCAAAACGAAAGTGCTCTGTGAGTGAGGAATACAGCAGATTACAGCCTGAATCGGGGTGAGACAGAAACAGGAATACAGCGGAGCCTGCGGAAAGGCAAGGAGATTTTTTAAATTTTTTTTTTTTTTTCCGCCACTGGCGCTGCAGCTGCCGGGAGAGTGGGGGGCGTGGATTCTATTTTTACGCTGCTGCCTTTCTCTCCCATCTCTCCACCCCGTGGGCCGGGCGCAGACCGCCCCAGGGAAGGCAATATTACAGACTTGCATGGGACCGGAGAGGCCACGGGTCCCGGGGCACAGACAAGGTCACAAGATCCAAAAGGAGTTGTGGCTTTGAGGTGCGGGAGTGAAGCGACAAGCGGGGGCGGGGGCAGAAATCAATACAATGTCTGCACCAGCCCGGCTGTGACAGACTGCCAACCTGGAGGCTGGAAAGAGCCCCTCTCTGTGTAGAGGCTCTCTCTGGGAGGGAGGTCTGGGCGCAGACATCTTGCTTTGACCTGACTTCCTCAACAGCTGAAAAAAGACGTAAAAGAACAGCGCTCCGCTACCAGAGAATTGTAACCTGATAACCTGGTTACCATTGAGACCAGCCTCTAGCAAGAGGGCTGAGAGATGCAGCCCCGCACCCAGAAAGCAAGCCAGAAGCTCAGGAGGACAACATTCCAATGCAAAACCCGAAATCGGGGGAAAGCCAAATTTATTAAACTCCTGGCACTGACTACAAGCACCAAAGCCTTACAATTCATTGATACAGTTTTCCACCTCATTTACTTTTTTAAACTTTTTTCTATTTTTACTTTTAAAGCTTCCACTTTAAGCTTAAAAATACATTCTCATAGTTTTTCTTCTTTCAATTTTTAGCCCCCTTCTTATCACAACGTGATACCCAATACAACACGCCATAACATTTTTTTTCTTTTTTTCTTTTTTTTCCTTTTTACCCTGAAATTTTTTCAAACACACTCCTGTATTTTCTGCTTTTGTTGTTGCCTCTTGTTTCCTTGTTCTGTTTTTCCCTTTCTTCTCTCCTCCTTCCTTTATTCTCTCTTTTACGTGTACATGTAGATACAAGCTTCAAGTCAATCCCACATCCCTATTCAATACTACCCCTATATACAACCAGTTCTAATCCCCCTATATCTTTTGAAAGTGGGCTCCTCCAACAATAATAACAAGACAAACTCGGGAGCGTCTGAAATGCATTCCTTGCCCACAAGGAGTGTCTGCCCTCACCTTCCCATTCTAGTTTGTCAGTGTGTTTGTGTAATTGTCTTTGCTTTTATATTATATAAATCTGGTCTTGGGGGTCATATAGGTTGGGCTTCGCTTTTTGATCTCTTCACTTACCCTTGATAACCCTTTTCTTTACCCTGTAACAGTTTTGTACCATGTAAATCCTTATCACCGGGCCCACTCTGGCAGGCGTTGCTTTTCTTGCTTCCTCTCTTCCGTTTTCTTTTTTCTTTCTCCTCCCTTTTTGGTGGAGAACTCTGGTTGCTCCAAAACCTTCCAATGACCAATCCACCTAGATAGTGGCTGATATATCTAGCCATACACCCCCTCAACCACTCCTCGCCACAATGACTCGGAGAAGGAATACCCAACAAAAGAAGAACCCTGAGACTGCATCCTCGGTCACAGAATTACTTGAAATGAACATAAACAATATGACAGATATGGAATTCAGGGCAGCAGTAGTCCAAGCAATAGTCAATTTAGAAAAGAACATTAGTCTCAAAGTGGAAGCCATAGTAACAGAAGTGAAAGCTGAGGTTAGAAAGACTTTAGATGAGATGCAATCTAACTTAAATATGCTAACATGTAAGTGAAGCTGAGGATCGTATCAGTGATTTAGAAGACACACGGAATAAGAAGGAGGAGCAAGAGAAGTCTTGGAGCAAACAACTAAAATCCCAAGAAAACAGAATAAGGGAAATGAACAATGCCATGAAACGCTCCAATATCAGAATTATTGGAATCCCTGAAGGAATTGAGAAGGAGAGAAGCCTAGAAAATATTGTTGAACAAATCCTGGATGAAAATTTCCCAAATCTGAGGAATGAAACAAATGTTCATGTCCTAGAAGTAGAAAGGACACTCCCCAAGATCAATGAGGCCAGAATAACTTCTAGGCACATAATAGTAAAATTCTTGAATCATAAAACCAAACAATATGTCGTAAGGGCAGCTAGGAGAAAGCGATCCCTTACCTATAGAGGGAGGACCATCA
>PITA01029324.1:0-18072 GCA_004023965.1 Spilogale gracilis | reverse complement strand
TCCAAGTCCCTCAGTTTGTTTCTGAGTCCAAAGTCTCTCTTGTTTTGTTTCTCTCCCTGAATTACCCTACTTCTCATTTCCTTTCCTTCTCCTACTGTCCTCTATATTACCCCTATGCACCACATGTAAGTGAAACCATGTGATACTTGACTTTCTCTACTTGGCTTATTTCACTCAGCATAATCTCTTCCAATCCAGTCCATGTTGCTACAAAAGTTGGATATTCATCCTTTCTGATGGAGGCGTAGTACTCTATTGTGTATTTGTACCACATCTTCTTTATCCATTCATCTGTTGATGGGCACCTTGGCCCTTTCCACAGTTTGGCGATTGTGGCCATTGCTGCGATGAACATTGGGGTACACATGGCCCTTCTTTTCACTACATCTGTGTCTTTGGGGGTAAAGCCCAGTGGTGCAATTGCAGGGTCATAGGGTAGCTCTATTTTTAAATTTTTAAGGAATCTCCACACTGTTTTCCAAAGCAGCTGCACCAGCTTGCATTCGCACCAACAGTGTAAGAGAGTTCCCCTTACTCCACAGCCTCTCCAACACTTGTTTCCTGACTTGTTAATTTTGGTCATTCTGACTGGTGTAAGGTGGTATCTCAGTGTGGTTTTGATTTGAATTTCCCTGATAGCTAGTGATGCTGAACATTTTTTCATGTGTCTGTTAGCCATTCAAATCATTCTTGATTCGTCTCCTCATATCCAATCCACGAGCAAAGCATGTCAGCTGTAGTTTCAAAATCTATCCAAAAGCTGCCCGAGCCTTGAGGGACTGTCTTTCGTCCTGGTGTAAATGTCCCTGTTGGCAGTATGACACCCTGCGGGGGAGAATCAGGCCAGAGGTCAGGAGAAGTGAATGTAAGCTTCGGATGGGCCACACTGTGATGGATAATAAAACCATCAGCTGTGACCAGCCCGTTGCTGATTCTGTCTCAGATACTAAGTCCTTTTCGTGGATTATCTTACTCACTGTGTGACCTTGGGCTGATGACTTCACCTGTCTCTATTTTGTCATTTTTAAGATGGAGATAACAGTCCACGGGGAGGTTGTGAGGATCCAGTGAAATGATATATGTGGGGATCTTTGAAAAAAGCACCAAGGGATATATGTATCCTATATTTTCAGCAAAGAGCCTACACGATCATCTTCGACATTGCACAGAGAGAAAGAAATGTTGGCCGAACTCCAGCTGATGGTGAATTTGATAGCCCAGCATTGTGAGGGCAGAATGTGAGGCCCATGGTGAGGCTTTATCTGTCACCTGAGATCAGGGTGTCTGTCTCATGGCACAAATGTGACACCTGTTGTAGTAGAAACAGGCCCTGGCAGCTGGCACTCTGGGAGGAGAGGCCTGGCCAGGAGCAGGAGGTGGTCACTTATCAGAGGCTGAGTGACAAGTGTCAATAGTTAAATCAGCACATTCTTTAGCTCCAAGTTCCCCCAGGGGGCTGAGTAGTGGCTAGGAATCCACTGTAGGGTTAATACAGAGGCAAAGAAATGGGAAGAGGAATTACCAGATGCCCAGCACACTGCCTGATGCCTGATATGCACTCCAGGAATGTTTACAACGGGGATGGATGGGCAGTGGGGAGGACGGGAAAGTAATACCTGGGAAAGAGATGAGCAGTATTTCTTATCCATTGCTCTTTTACCCCGAATCCCTCCTGGCCCACAGTCTGCTCTCTTCTCTGGTCAATAGTCAGAGAATTACTGGCCATTTGCAGTTTATAAAATTATAAAGGGGCCTGAATGCATATCATTCCAGACTCCCAGGTCTGGAACCCCAAACTCATTGAGGAAGGAGTGCTTACTGAGGACTTACAGTGTGTCAGACTACTTCCCCAAGCAATCACCATTTATAAGTGGTAGATAGGCAATGAGGTCTGACTCTAAAGCCTTCCTTGTCTTTCTCCTATAGTCTGAAGTCTGCAAAGGGAATTTCCTACTCCTGAACTTACTAAAGCCTGGGCTGTTGACTACCTCAGTCTCTCAGTGTCTCGAAGCCATCTCAATGTCTGTGACCAGGTGCAGGACCTGGTCAGCTTTAACCTCACTGATATCCACCCCCAACTCTCCACTCCCACCCCTAAACCCCACCGGTGGATTTGCGCTTGTTCCCTGAAGAGAACCACCTCTTACCTTCTTTTACAGAGAAATAGAGCCAGACACTAGTTAAAGACGATAAAGACAGATTTTATTCAGTACTATCATGATATGGGAAAGAGACCTCAGGAGAGAACTGAACTCGGTTCTGAATACAGCAAAGACAGCTGGCGATTTAAAGCCAGCAAGCAGAGTGAGGGGCCTAGGAGATGGAAAATTACCAAGAGAGGAAACATTGGGGGCAGTGGGGGTGGGGGGAGAGGATTCCTGCCCAACTGGCCTAACAGGATTCTTGCCGGAGTTCCCACCCTTCCCATCAAGGGTGGGAAGATGAGGAATTGATCAGGTATCAAAGGTAGGGGAGAGTCCTCCTAAAAAGACTTCATAGGATTCTTGCTCAACACTGGGCTGGGCCGCCAAGCACAGGGCCTGCCCAAGGACAAGGCTTACTCAGAAGGAGGGCTCAGAAGAGCCATCTAAACCCCGTCTAAAATTTGGTCAAGGAGAGTCTTCATCACTTCCCAGCAAATGCCAGTGAGAGTTTGTTGACCTTGGGTTGTCTTGCATTTGGTGTAACTTCCAAGAGTCAAAGAATTTTTCTGGAGCTTAAAAGTAGTCTATGAGGAAGAATGTGCGTGGAAGATGTACTGTAACTCCCGTCGATAGGGGAAGTAGTGTTTTTATCATTATTTCCTTATAACTTTGTCTAGAAGTAGATGGCTTTTGATTGTAGGAGCTAATAAGTCAGGAAAGAGATAACTCGATCATTCAGAGGTGGAAGCAAGGCAGAGCCTGCCCGTCCCTCCCCACTGTGTGACTCTTTCATCACCCAGGTACCTGAGCTCCCCAACCACTAGCCAACTTCTCCTTGGACTCAGAAGGGTGAGGGCTCTTAAATTAAGATGTGTCTTAGTAGGAATTAACAGATGAACAAACAGCTCTCTTCTGAGCTCATCTGGAAATGCAGGGTGTAGGTCTGGGAGAATTCTTCTCTTTCTCCCTCCCATATCCTCACCTCACTTCACTGGCCCCAGAATCCTGCTTCCCCAGGACATCCCCCTGCACTGAATTAGTCTGACCTGTCCCTGCCTGCTGGCTGGCCAGCCATGGAAACAGGAGAGACCTTGATGGCAGAGGGATAAACCCGCAGAAGTCCCCATAAACATAACATGAGCAGAGGTTTAAGGTCAGTGCAGAAACCCAGAGGCACAGATCCCTAGCTGGGGCCTCTGCTCCTGGGACTCTTCAAAGTTTGTGCCAAAAAGTGCCCACAGGAAAAAAATGTAGGCGGAATGAGAAAACGCTGGCTTATGAGACAGGGAGGCTCTCTGTTCTGGTCCTGGCTTCGAAACAACTCCGTGACTTTAAACTCTGTGCTGCTGTTTCCTCATCTGCACAAGGGGAGTAATCAGACCTGGCCTAGCTCACAAGAGTCGTTCATTCATTCATTCATTCATGTGTCTATCTATTTTACTCGAGGGGGGTGCCCTTCCCCCCTACACACACAGAGGAGGGGGAGAGAGAGAACCTTAAACAGACTGTGAGCTGAGTGTGGAACCTGGTGCAGGGCTGTATCTCATGACCCTGAGATCATGACCTGAGCTGAAATAAGAGTTGGACACTTAACCGACTGAGCCACCCAGGTGCGCCTTTCACAAGAGTTTTGTAGGGCTCAGAGATCATTCCTGTGAGATGCTGAGTAAGCACTAAAGGGCCCCACCGAATGGGACCGGAAGAAAAGCATCCCATGCACCCCACCACAGTCCCCCTCCTGGAGTCAGTTACATAAACACTCACACAAAATGGTGGTGTCCTCCTGCTGCTGGCCCACATTCATATACTGTGCCCTTTCCTCTGTGTCTGGCTGGCTGTGTCTCGACTGGGCTCATATTGGGGTTCATGACACTTCTGCTCCGGGCCAGCTGTGGGCTCCCAGTGGTCAGTGAGCATGTGCAGCACCTGCTGCACTGGGAGCATCTTGATGGGGCTGTTGGAGACAGAGTAGGAGCCCAGTGGGGGATCTGGACACCTGGGCGCCGATCTCAGCCTTGTACTATTTGTTAAGTGAGCCGAG
This sequence comes from Spilogale gracilis, assembly GCA_004023965.1. NCBI lineage: Eukaryota > Metazoa > Chordata > Mammalia > Carnivora > Mephitidae > Spilogale > Spilogale gracilis. The sequence continues at coordinate 13,887 of PITA01029324.1, read as the reverse complement.
GGAAATCATTTGGCCGGCTGGGGCCCCATTTTCCTCATCTGAAATGAGGACCAGATGATCTTGAAAACCTCTGCCAGCTCCTGATAGTGTATGATTTGGGTTCATGGCCAGCAGTGGTTTGATTTCACATAATCAAAGTCTGACAGTCATGGCCAAGTGGCCCCCTTCACACATGGGGAGCTCTGACCCCCCCCACCCAGTGCGTGGCCATGCTGGCCACTGAACCCTGACTCCCATAGCCTCACCCTCAGCACAGCGCTTTACTTCTTGGCTCTTTCCTGGCACCCTAACAATTTCCTGTTCCCTACCAGCGAAACAGGCCTGCTGTCTCCCTGGCCTCAGAGGAAGGGGACTGAGCTGGAAAAGGGAGCAAACTTAGTTCCACTGTCTTCCACAACCATTTCCTCACCAGCGGTTTCTAGAGAATTCAATCTCAAAAGGCAACTGAGGAAGAGTCAGCCTGCAGTGCTGAACACACTCTGTGGGCAACTGGATGGCGCTCCCATTTTCACCTGGCCTGGCTCCTTCTCTGATTATGGAAGACAGCAAATTTTAAGGTGCTAGGAGCTCATTTCCTTTCTCTCTGCGCTACTGACCTTGGCCAACGTTTTAACTATCTCTCGACCCTCCCTCCCACTTCATGCCCACCATAGGAAGAGGTGTGAGAAGTGGCAGAAGGGAAGAAGCTTAACTTTTATTCCCCCCAAACCTTACAGACCTATGAGGTCTTCATGTTCTGTTGACCTTGTTTCTCTCTTCATTCCCTTCCATAGGATATGGCAGCTGGAGAGAACTGGCCAAGGCTCTGGCCAGCAGGAACATTCCAGCTGTGGATCCAAATCTCCAGTTTTATCATCCCCAGAAGCTGGGCCCCAAGGTATGTAGTGGGGCCAGCCCATTTCCCTGACTAGTGCATTCACGTGGGTCCTCAACTGTCCATGACCTTATAGCCTTAAGGAAATTCCCCTACTTCCTGGGGTAAGAGAAGCCAAGGAGAGTATTCCTGGAGTTGTACTCTGACATCACAGGATCTCATTAGCTGAATGGGTAGAGTCCATCCTGCCCTCCTCAAAGCTTTCCTCATGCAGCTCAAGAGGCCCAGAATTCAACTGCTCCAGACATGTGGCCTTCATCTCCAATAGTAGCAGAGGGCTTAAGGTAGAACTATCATATCCTGCCTCTTGCTGGCTTGAGGCCTAATCTGGTGCCTTAGTGATGATCCCAGATGCTCACATGATGGGGTAGACATCACATGTAGCTGCAAATGACAGGGGGGACATATTTGTAATGGAGCATTTTTTCTATAGTGTTACTTGGGCCAGTGGTCCCTAGGGAGGCAGGAGGAGCTCTGGGTGGGGATTAGGGAAATCAGCGTCTAATTCAGTCTGGAACCCTAAGATTGAGCCTCTGAGCCTAGAACAGACATGGATCTTTGAGGCTGGACCAGACCCAAACTGAACCCATGGACCTACATGGTGGGTAGGGAAGGGCTGACATGTCCCCAGGGGCCTTCCACTTGTTAGGACAAATGAGTGACAGACCTGGGCAGAGTCCTGGGGAGAAACAAGTTCCTGTTCTCAGAAGACTGAACTAATTAGAAATTATTTTTCCAAAAAATAAAAAGAAAGAAAGAAATTTATTTTTTTCCATCTGGGAAGACAGAAAATTCAGGAAAGTAAAAGAACCTTCAGAGAATATGCATCGATGAAGCTGTAAGGGGATGTCTTTCTGAGGGAGACAGGGAAATAATAAATTGGAGTATCCCTTATTTTGATAAGTTTCCCGGAGGCAGGGACTGTCTCCTGGCCCTCTACCGCCCCACAGGCATTTTCAAGGGGCCCCCCATCCTAATATTCCCACCAAGTTCATTCTTCACTCTTCTGCCAGGACCAAGACTTGGAGCGAGGTGGGAGTGGTAACAACAGCTATTTGAAGTGGAATAAGCCAGTCCCCTGGCTTTCAGAGGTGAGGGCTTCTTCTTTGCTCCTCTTCTTGGAAACCGTCAAAATGTAGTTTTCACAGATAATTCCAGAGACCATAAAAAATTTTCTTCTAGTGGTTATCATTAAAATTTTCACCTGGGGCAACTGGGTGGCTACTTAGTTCAGCATCTGACTCCTGATTTCGGCTCAGGTCATGATCTCATTTCTGGGCCTCAGGTTACCATCTCCAGGTCATGAGATTGAGCCCCAAGGCTGGGCTGAGCGCTGGGGTTGGAGTCTGGTTAAGACTGTCTCTCTCCCTCTGCCTGTCTTCTCCGCATCCCCCACCACTTGTGTGTGCTCACTCGCTCTCTACCTCCCCACTCCCTGAAAAATTTTTTTTACCTAATTTGAAAAAATAAAAAGGGCTTTAGGCTCATTCAGCTTTCCTCCTTTAGAGGAGAGCATTTGCTCTGAGCTGTTGTGTGCTGGGTTTTTCATATCGTCCCTTATCGGTTTTATGACCCTATAAGGTAGTATCATTGTCCTCATTTTATAACGGGAGAAAAACAGGATGCAGGATAGCTATGTGACTTTCACATCTGCATCATTCTTAAAGGAGAGGCTTCCCAAACTTCTTCTTGGACTAGTAAGTCTCATAAGCTATTCCAGGAAGAAAGGAGTTCGTTGTCAAAGAAGGCTCAAAAACCTGTATGCGACATCCACTTCTTGGAAATACACATTCACACAGGAAAGGTTCTGAGAAGTTCTGCAGTGAGCTCTTGAACTTGGTTTAGTTCAGCAGGTACCAAACCTGTGTGTCTCCTGCCTTGTTTGTTCCCCTCTGTGAAATATCTCTTAATATTCTATGAAACTAGTTTGTTAAGGAACATACTCCAGGAAACGCTGCTTTAAATAAAACTTTAATAGGAAGTGGTATACCGTGTAAGAGTTGCTATGATACCTTTCACTTATATAGGATCTGAAGGATTCCTTTTCTTTTGGTAAATAAACTGAAGCATAGAGACATTAATTAACATGCTCAAGATTACCTTGAGTAAATGCTCATGCATATATTACTCTATAAGTAACATGGTCATCAGGTGATTACGCCCCACCCCAGCTGGAGTGTTTTGAAAAGAGGGTAGCTTAAAGACCATTGATTCAATATGAGGTAGCTTTCAATTCTTTCAGGATAGTTGAGATTATCTATCTATTTATCTTTTCTTTCTTTTTTTCTTTCTCTTTTTTCTTTCTTTCTCTTTTTTTTCTTTTCTTTCCCTCCCTTTCCTTTCCTTCCTTCCTTCCCCTTTCTTTCTTTCTTTCTTTCTTTCTTTCTTTCTTTCTTTCTTTCTTTCTTTCTTCTTTCTTTCTTTCTTTCTTTCTTTTCTTTCTTTTCTTTCTTTTCTTTCTTTCTTTCTTTCTTTATTTATTTTACAGGATAGCAAGGGCAGGGGGGAAGGGGCAGAGGGAGAGAATCCCAAGCAGACTCCATGCTAAGCAACACATGAGACCCAAACCCATGACCCCAAGACCATGATTGGAGCCAAAATCAAGAATCCAGTGCTGAACCAACTGAGCCACCCAGGCAACCCAAATCATTTTTCTTAATGAACCAATTATTTTGAAAGATTATGACTGTATCACATTCCACATTTATTAATCATTAATTTCCCCACTTTTTTTTGGCCAATCAGGGTTGGAGATATATATGAAAGTAACAATGAACAAATAGTAAACAGTGATTAAAATAGGACTAACTTTTTAAAGTAGTAGTTGATTTTTTTTTTTTTAAGATTTTATTTATTTATTTGACAGAGTGAAACACAGCTAGAGAGGGAACACAAGCGGGACTGAGAGAGGGAGTCCGGGATCATGACCTGAGCCGAAAGCAGTTGCTTAACCAACTGAGTCACCCAGGCGCCCTAAATCAGGCGCCCTGATTTTTTAATAAGTGTGTATGGCCTTTGGTGATAAATGCCTGATTTTCACTGACTTTTTTTTTTTTTAATATTAAAAGTAGGTTTACTAGGGTGCCAGTGTGGTTCAGTTAGTTAAACGTCTGCCTTCCACTCAGGACTCAAGTCACAATCCTAGGATCCTGCTCAGCCCAGAGCCTGCTTCTCCCTTTCCCTCTGTCCCTTCCCCAGCTCATGCTGTCTTGTGCTTTCTCTCAGATAAATAGATGAAATCTTTTTTAAAAAAGTAGCTTTTGGGGCACCTGGGTGGCTCAGTCATTAAGCATCTGCCTTTGGCTTAGGTCATGATCCCAGGGTCCTCTCTCACTCCCCCTGCTTGTGTTCCCTCTCTAGCTGTGTTTCTCTAGCGGGGAATACAAGCAGGGGTAGTGAGAGAGGGAGAAACAGGCTCCCCACTGAGCAGGGAGCCTGAAGTGCAGTTCCATCCCAGGACCCTGGGATCTTGACCTGAGTGACTGAGCCACCCTGGCGCCCCCGTAAATAAAATCTTAAAAAAATATATGTTCTTCTAAAAACAAATGTATTAAAAAAATAGCTTTTAACAACAACAAAAAGTACCTTACAAAATCCTCATTACAATCTTCATGGATTTTCAGGCAATCACTGATCCAATCATCTTATCTCACCAACAAAGAAAACAAGTCCCCTTTGAATGGCTAACTAACATCTGCAGCCACAGAGCGGCATGGTGGTCCCTGCCCCCACCCCGGGTGCCTCTGTTCCCATCTCCTTACCCGTCTCCTGCTCTTTTGACAGTTTCAGTAGGTTAATGATGTATGTCATTTATTGAACGTCTACCTGTCAAGAGTGGTTAGATGGTACTGTTATCCCCCTTTTGCAAGTAATGGCTCAGAAAGGGGTTAACTTATTAACTTACTCCAGGAAGCATCACTAGGACACAACCCTGCTCGGAAGATGAGCAAGGACAGAGGATAAGAAAGCTGACAGTTGGGGCGCCTGGGTGGCTTAGTTGGTTAAGCGACTGCCTTCGGCTCAGGTCATGATCCCGGAGACCTGGGATCGAGCCCCACATGGGGCTCCCTGCTCGGCAGGAAGCCTGTTTCTCCCTCTCTTACTCCCCCTGCTTGTGTTCCCTCTCTGGCTGTGTTTCTCTCTGTCAAATAAATAAAATATTTAAAAAAAAAAAAAAAAAGCTTAAAAAAAAAAAAAGAAAGCTGACAGTGGTCTCTTCTTTGTCTCCCTGCGCCCAGTCTTTAGCCAGCAGTGCAGGGTCTCGGAGGCCAGAAGTCACTCTGGAAAGCTAAGCAGCCGTCGGCGTTCTCTTTGCTGTGTCAGAGAGACTGTCAGAGTGGATGGCTTTGGGGCTGGGCTTCATGGGGTAACTGCCCTCAGAAACTTATTCGTGGCACCCCAAATCATAAGACTCTAGTTCACAAACCCCACTGATTACTACAAACCTCAATGCCAATTTGTTCATTTATGTCCATTGACCAAAACTCCGTCTGATGCTCAGGATGTTCCATCTGGAAAACCAAAATAGTTACAAGAAAAATTTGGTGAGTCCAAAATAAGATCGAAGCCAGTCAGCATTTCCCTGGGTCATACCACACTGGCTTTAGTGAGCTGGTGTCTCTTGAGAAGGCTGAGACCCAGAATCATCTTCTCATGTTTACTCTCTTTTTTTGGTCACAATTTTATTGAGATGTAAATTAAATACTATATAAGTCATCAATTTAAGATGTGCAATTCAGTAGCTTTTACTAGATTCATAGAGCTAAGTATCCATGATTGTTAATTTTGAGCACTTTCATTACCACAAAAACTCCATACCCATAAGCCATCACCCCTCACCACCCCATCCCAAGAGCCCTATGCAAACAATAGTCTACTTTCTTTTTTTTTTTCTTTAAAGATTTTATTTATTTATCTGACAGATCACAAGTAGGCAGAGAGGCAGGCAGAGAGAGAGAGGAGGAAGCAGGTTCCCTGCTGAGCAGAGAGCCTGATGCGCGCCTCGATTCCAGGACCCTGGGATCATGACCTGAGCCAAAGGCAGAGGCTTTAACCCACTGAGCCACCCAGGCACCCCCTTTTTTCTTTTTAAGGTATTTTTTGGTCCATTTTATTGTTTTTTTAAGTAGGCTCCAGGCCAAACATGGGGCTTAAACTCATGACCCCGGGATCATGAGTCAGTCAGGGTGCCCTGTAGTCTGCTTCTGTCTCTCTCGGTTGCCTGTTTTGGGTATTTCATATAAATGGAATCAGACAGTGTGACCATTTGTGTCTGGTTTCTTTCACTCAGCATGATGTTTTCAAGGCTTGTCCATGTGGTCGCCTGTCCCCCCAGTTCATTTCTCTTTATGCTTAAGTACTATTCCATTGTGTAGCCATACCACATTTTATTTATCCATTCTCAAATGTACTTTCTGTGATTGGCTTCTGTCCCCCGACACCTCGGCACTACCCCCTGGCACAGGTGATACCGATTGTTCAGACGTCTATCTCCTTGGAGGACCCCATCTCTTTTCATCTCTAACCCGTCCAAAGCAGACATTCGGCGCTTATCGAGTAAATGATGAAACATATGGTTCCGAGCTTAGCTTCTGCAAGCATTTGTTCATTCAAATCATTAAGATGTTCTGGGAACACAGAGGAGGGAAGCTATTAACTCTGGTGAGGAAGTTGAAGAAGGATCAGCCAGAGTTTGCCGGGGTGGGGAGAAAGGAAAAGACCCTCCCACAGGAGTAGTGTTTGTAAAGACGTGGAGAGGTGGAGCATGACAGAGGCAGGGAGATGGGTGTGGGTGGCATGTAGGTATGTGGGAGTGGCAGGAGGTGAGGCTGGGAAGGTAGGTCAGTCGAAAAGACCTCACATGCCGGGGTGAGGTTTTGTTCTGAAGCCTTTTGGGAGTCTTCTGAGGTTTGAAGCCGTGACGTGACAAGATCAGGTCCATGCTTTAGAAAGACAATCTTGGAAGCAGCGTGGTGAATCAGTGGAGGGGGAGAAGTCAGTGGAGGGGGAGAAGCTTCCCTCCAGTGAGAAGGCTCTGCTGCAGGTCTGGCAAGCCCAGTGCAGCCTGGCAGAGGCAATGTGGTGGGAATGGAAGACAGTGGACATTCTGTCTGAGGACCCACCAGGCTGGCCTTATCCCCCTGCATCCTATACACCCTTCCCACTTCCACAGGGTTAATTGCTATGTTTTTGGGGAGTCAGTTTATCTCTCTGGTCCTCAATAATCTCACCTCTAAAATGAGAGGGTTCCAACAAATATTTTCTCCACTACTTATGATTGGAAGTTCCAAATCCGTGATTGGCCATGGACATACCCTGGTGATGGGAGTAACCAGTGTCCTTCCCTGGGACTTAGTCCTTGCTGGACAATGGAGAGAGTGGGCAAGGGGCGGTGCTAGTGAGCTGGAGTCCCTCATCCCTGCCAGACAAAAAAATCTCCAAACCTTGGAGAGATGCAAATCCTGGTGGGGGTTGCTAGTCTGGGACTGGGGAGGAAGGTGGTGCCCACTGGTCCCACAGAGACCACGACCTACAGTCTGAGAGTTGGTGAAGCATGGTTTGAGGGCTACCATGATGCCGACGGAGGGCCTAGATCTCAGAGGAGAGGGCTAGTCCCCTTCCTACACCTCCACATCCACTGCCTTCCATTCCCTGGAACAGCTCAGGCTACCCTGAGTGGGAGGCAGGAGGCAGCCAGCCCAGTCCTCTCCTCCTTCCCCTGCCCAAACCCCCTGTGGCCTCTGGCCTCCCAGCTGAACACAACAGATTTCTCTGGTGGCATGCCCTCCCTCCGCAGTTTGCTGAGGATCTGAGCACACTGCCCTAGAGGGGAGGGGCCGAGAGGAGGACATTTGTAGGAGACAACTGAGTCTTATAAACTGGACTTAAGGAATTTCCCCAGAAGTAGCACAATGTCCCCATTCTTTTCTTCCAAGAATCCTCACCCCGCCCCCCACCTACCCAGCCCACATTCTCTCTCCCACCCATCCCAGCCCCCCACTCATATTCCCTTGTGTGATGGCAGCCTCCCAAGGCTCCACGTGCTCAGCTTTGGCCAGGCCAGTGTGCCCAGGAAGTGCCAGGCTGCTGAAGGGACGGAGTGACAGGCTCTCCTGTGTCCTTTCTGGATCCAGCTGTGGGGTCATGTTTCCTCAGAGGCCACACCTCAGATCTTTGGTGTTCAGTGTGTGGGACTTCTCCCCCCACCATCCGTCCCCCCAGATCTCTTGCTAAAGACCTTGTGCCACTTCCTTTTATCTGGGCTTCCAGTCTGGGTGTCCCTTCCTCCGCTGTTTTCCTCAGGGCAGCTCAGATTTTAATATCTGATGGGCCACAGAGGGGAGGGAAGGGTAGGGCCTGCCTGTATAGAGTCATTGAGGCCCCACCTCCCACAACCTGGAGATTAAGCTCTGGGGGTGGGGGGAGGAGAAAATTGCTGAGATGGGGTAATCTGAAACTCTTTGTCAGGATACATTGGAACAGGATCCCCATGCTTCCCCTCCCCTCTCAGATTCCCAGCACTTCCACCCACTCAGAGCCCTGGCTGCAAGGTCCTGTCTTCTGAAGGGGGCCCTCAGCTGCTGGCTTCCAAGCTTGGTGTCTGCCCTAGGGATGCCACAGCCAAGGAGGAGAGCACATACATCCTTTGCTCCTACCTTTCCAGGGCTGCCCAAGTCCCAGGCACCTGGGTAGTTATGCCAGGAGAGACCGGAGCAGAGTGAGTGAGAGAGAGAGAGAGAGAGGCTTCCAGCTCCTAAGGGAGCAGTTGGAGGCTGTCCTGCCGCATGGGGCCCCCAAAGACCTCCTGCAGCGCTTTCCCAGCTGCTTCCCCACAAGGGAAGCAGAAGCGTGAAGACTACTGGGTAGATAAGGTTTCATCAGCAGACAGCTGTGGAGCTTACTATTACGCATAAGGGGAAGGGGAGGGGGGAGGAGAGCAAGTCTTTAGTTGAAACCCCAGCCTGGCCCTCCTTCCAGTTCTTTCTCTCATCTCTGCTTTTCTGTCTTGGCAATTACTCCCCCTTGCTTGGAGAATCTACACCAGCCCACTTCCGGCGTGGAAAGAGCTGGGACTGCGTGCGTGCGTGCATGCGTGCGTGGCCATGCACGTGCGCGGCCATGCACGTGCGCGCGCACAAAGTGTGGCCAGAAAAAACACCCAGGCCTCAGGACGGGGCAGTAGGGATGAGGTTGGAGAAGGAGGCTGTGGGTGGGAGGATGGGATGGAACTGAAGAGGACCTTCAGTATTGAGGGGAACACCAGGGCTGGGGTGGAGGGGGGCTGTCTGGAGGGGGGGATGCTCACACTCACCTGCTTATTCTCTGTCCTGCCCAGTTCCGGGGCCACGCCAACCTGCATGTGTTTGAGGACTGGTGTGGCAGTTCCATTCAGCAGCTCAGGAGGAACCTCCACTTCCCACTGTACCCCCATGTGAGTGTTTGCTGGGCGTGCCTCATTTCCCTCCCTCGCCCCACTCCTGTCTGTCATCTCCCCCTGTCCTCCCTCTTCTTCATCTGGCCTGGCTTCTTTTCTGGTTCACTTTCTTTCCTTTATATCTTAGGTCCTCCTTTCTCCTACCTACGGTTATCACCCTTGCTCCCTTCCCAAGGATTGCTTTTGAGTTCTCTGACATCTTCTACATCATTTCAGCTTAGTCTTTCATTGTGGTTCATGATGTAGTTTAGCCAGAGCCACGGCATACAGTTGGGCTGCTTGTACACTGTCAAGGTTGCATGGACAAAGAAGCAAATGCGAGTGGAAATCTTGCCTACACTCCACTCACCAAGCCATGCCCCAGTCCCTTTTGGCTCCCTATAACTGATCTTCCCACCAGCCCTGAGTGGATCAGTTTCTTTGGTTTCCTCTTCCCTCTTCTGGGTAATGGTTTCCCCTCCTCTTTTTTGGCATAGATTCGCACAACCCTGAGGAAGCTGGCCGTGTCCCCCAAATGGACCAACTATGGCCTCCGCATCTTTGGCTATCTGCACCCCTTCACTGATGGTGAGGCCAGCCCCAAAGTCCCATCCTCCTGCCTCCTGCTCCAGGTTCTTTATGGTACCCAGAGAACATAAGCCTGTAGCTGAGAAGTAAGTCCACACTAGGCTGCCTGGACCCTGTTATTCCATCACTGGGGGCGAGGGGAAATTTAATCACAGTGAGGTCTCACCCCTAGCTGTCACTTCACACCTTGATTTGCAGTCTCGCACTAGCTTGTCTCTCTCTGTAGGTCTTCCCTGTATTCGCAGTGTCTCCTTTAGGTTGAAGAACACCCCTCCCCCCACTTTACAGAGAGGGAAGCCACAGCACCAAGGCCACTGAAGAGAATGTAGTTGCTAAGATGTAAAACAGGCCTTCAGCTCTTCATGCTAATATCCTTCTTGGTCTCATCTGCAAACTCTCCCCACCTGCCATTGCCCAGGGAAGATCCAGTTTGCCATTGCTGCAGATGACAACGCTGAGTTCTGGCTCAGCCAGGACGACCAGGTGTCAGGCCTTCAGCTGCTGGCCAGTGTGGGCAAGGTAGGGTCAGCCCAGCCACAGAGCTCTCCCACTGGGCCGGGGAGCCAGGTCATAGAAGAGGCACCTTCCCACATCAGGAAACCCTCATTACCGTTAGTTTCTATGGCATGATAGCCAGGAAAATGTGTGAAAGAGAAGCATCCTCCCTCCTCATGCCCTCTTTTACAAAGGGATAGGCGGAGTGTAAACTGGGGAGGAGTGAGATGTTAGTCTGAGGCCACAGAAAGATCTCAGGAAGATTCATCTCTGGGTGGGAACTGGGTCACATCCCCTTTTTGGGTTCCAGTGTCCTTAGCAGGGTACCAAGGATGTACGCCTGGGGCCTGATTGCTAAGGCCCCTGGGAAGAAGGGCAGAGGTGCTTCTTGCCCGGGTCACCTGTCACTCCCTTCACCTCTCCTATTTTCTTCCCATCTCCTCCTTCTTTGCTCGCACGTGTTCCCTCCCCATTCCTTCCTTGTCTCTGCACTCCCCACCTCCCTTCCTTCATATCATCCGTCTTCCTCCTTCCTACTTTTACCGCTCTCTCCACACTTCTAGACTGGAAAGGAGTGGACCGCCCCTGGAGAGTTTGGGAAATTTCGGAGCCAGATTTCTAAGCCAGTGAGGTGAGTAGGGACTCTCATGATGTTCCTGTGAACGACATAAAAAACCAACGTATCTCAAGTGCTGAGGCCAAATCAGAGGCAGGGAGGCCAGTTGTATCCCCCTTGCTCTCCACCCTTCCTTATCCCAGAGGTACAGCCTGCCTGGGCACTCGTGCATTCTGATAAATGAAGTCTTTGACTTAGAAACCATCTGGCCCATCCTTCCCCATTTTACAGATGGGGAAACTGAGGCTCAGAGAGGATGTGAGTGGATGAAGGTCACACAGCTATTTAGTGACACTCAGGACTGGAAAACAAAATAGGTCTCTCTTCTCCCATTCCTTGCCCTTCTCACTTGCTCCATCCCTGGAGATGTCCACAGCGGTACAGCCTGGGCGCTGACTCTCTGCCTACGTGGCGGAAAGTTCCTCATGGCTGTGATCCCTGGGGACACTGGAGGGAGACCAGGCCTTGCCCAGCCTGTAGTGGCTGGGATTGCTTTAATATGCTGGAAGGGGAAGTTAGCCTAACTTCAGAGTGCCACCTGGTGGCCGCTGATACACAGGCAAGCCCATGCATTTGCTTGATGGTGGCAAGATGGTCTAGTCGGCCGTTGTGTGGGTCTCTGTGGTGAGCACTTCACATGTGACTCAACATGGCAGCTAACGTCACAGACCCAGACATCCAAATCCCAGCTCCACCACTTACTGATTTTGGGGCAAATTACCCTAGATTTCCGTGCCTCAGTGTTCTCATCTATAAACAGGAATTAAGTGAGTTGGCATGTATAAAGCACTTAGAACAGTGTCTAGCACATAGTAACAACTCTGTAAGGGTTGTTATCACCGACGGCCAGACTTAAAATAGTTCAGCATACAGTGTTTCGACTTGACAATGGTGTAGAAGTGATATGCATTCATTGGAAACTGTACTTCAAATTTTAATTTGGATCCTTTTTCAGGCTAGCAGTAAGGGGTACAGTCGTCTCTTGCGAGGCTGGGCAGTGGCTGTGAAGCTCAGTTCCCAGTCAGCTGTGTGATCACTGGGGCAGCAACCGATTTAACTATTCTGGACGCATACCACCATGTTGTTTTTCCACTTCCATTCAGTAACTTACATAGGATATTCAGCACTTTGTTATAAGTAGGATTTGCTCAGATGATCTTGCCCAGCTGTAGGCTAATGCAAGTGTTCTGAGCACGTTCAAGGTGGGCCAGGCTAAGCTATGATATTCGGGAGATTCAGCGTATTAAATGCATTTTGACTTCCAATATTCTCAAGTTATGATGAGTCTATCAGAACATAAACCCATCATAAGTTGAGGAAGATCTGTATATTCTTTAATTCTCCTGATTCCTCTGTGAAGTGTGTGGTGTTATTACTGCCATCTTACAGAAGAAAAAACTAAGGTCACACTATGAGTAAGAGGTAGCATGGGGACTCCAGGCCACTATTAAAAGTGGAGGTCCTGGGATTCTGGGAGCAGAGAGAAAAGGTCAAGGGGAGGCTGGGGGTAGCAGGAGAGAGGTGGGAGCTGGTGTGGCACGGCAGAAGAGTGGGTTTCAGGGGCAACCACAGGACCCAAGAAGATAGCCTTCTGTGTTTCTGTTCTCTCCTGCCAGCCTGGTGGCCTCCCGGAGGTACTACTTCGAGGTTCTGCACAAACAGAACGATGAGGGCACGGATCATGTGGAAGTTGCGGTGAGAGCTACATCAGTCCTGCCCAGCTCAGCTCGGGGCCACTCCTCACCCCTTGTTCCTTGAACCCTTTTCTAAATTCATCTCTTTCCAACCCTTCGCATCCCCCCTCTCTCCTCTTCCAGTGGCGACAGAATGACCCTGGAGCCAAGTTCACCATTATTGACTCCCCTTCCCTGTCCCTCTTCACAAGTGAGTAACCTCTGCCCCTCCCCCTAGACACCAGTGAGCTGGTGCCAACACGCGGGGCTCAGTCTGCTGGGGGTATTTGGTCAAGGGGGAGTGGAGGCTAAAACTCAAGGTGCTTGAAACATGGGTGAAAAGGGGTTCCAGAACAAGGAACAGAATTTATTTATTTATTTATTCATTCATTCATTCATTTATTTATTTATTTTTAAAGATTTTATTTATTTGACAGAGAAAAGCACAGCGAGAGAGGGAACACAAGCAGGGGGAGTGAGAGAGGGAGAAGCAGGCTTCCCGCTGAGCAGGGAGCCCGATGCGGGACTCGATCCCGGGTCTCCGGGATCATGACCTGAGCCGAAGGCAGTTGCTTAACCAACTGAGCCACCCAGGTGCCCCAAGGAACAGAATTTAAAGGGACCTTAAGGTCAGAGATCCTTAACTCTCAAGGGTCATTGACCACTTTGAGAACCTGTTGGAAGCTCGCTGAGACCTCACTGCCCAAAAATGCCCTTGTCCATCCACACACAATATTTTGTGTACAATTTCAAGGGCCTCCGGAGACCATGAGGCTCACTCCAGGTGAAAAATCTGTGAGTGAGGCCAATTTCCCATTCACAGTTGAGGGTCCCTTGGTTCTTTGCAAAGCAATGACCAGAGCTGAAGAAACCGTACCTGCTTTAGGTTTTCAGCAAATGAACTCTTCAGTTGTACTATGTATCGCTCATGATTTCCTGCATTCTCAGGCCCCACTGAGAAATCACCACCAGGCAGGTGGGGGCCATGTGGGGTCAGGTGTAGGAGGAGCAGGCAGGGCCTTAACCCTAAGGGAGGAAGGGAAAGCTGAGGAGTGCTAGGAGACTGGGAAGGCAGTGGGAAGTGTGTGAGAGACAGGGGCCAGATGGGGACATGCTGGGGAGGCATGGGTTCACTGGACAGGGGAGCAGTGTGGCATGGGCAGCACAGGTGGGAGGAGGTTAATCGTGAACGAAGCTGGAGGCCACAAGGTCAAGGCAGAAGCGGCAG
>PITA01029323.1:0-18062 GCA_004023965.1 Spilogale gracilis | reverse complement strand
AAAAAATTCCTATTTATTTTGCAGCAATTGAAATCTTTCCAAACATCAGTTAATGAGCATTTCAGAGACATTGGGCTGTCCTGAAAAAGGTATACAGTTCCATAGGCTACCTGAATCAAGATTGCAAGCAAGCAGGTGTATGTTACCATTTCTGAAGGCTGCCACTCCACATGAGATGACCCAGCCAGCATCTTTCCACATTGCAGAGTAAGGGAAATACAGTGGGAAGCCTGGGCTTCTTACAGTCTTGGCTATTACATACAGTGGTTTTTTAAAAGTGGTTATCTATTAATCCAAAAATATCTGATGCTTAAAAACTCTGTTTTACTAATCGAGAGAGAATCGATCTAGATATCGACTGTTCACTTTTTACAAATAATCTGATGTTTTGAATTTAAGATATTTTAATTCTACTTCTAGATGTGCCATTAATTTACTGTATAGTTTTGGGCTATTTATTGATTCACCTTGGTCTCAGCATACCTATGATAAAACATAATTAAAATGGTGCAAAACAGAAACTACAAAACAAAATTTGGATTGAGTGGCCACTAGAATCACTTCTGTTGTAAAGATGTGTGGCTCTAGCGTGTGACTGACATCTGACAAGGGGTTTATCAGCCAAAACTGTCTTGGGAGGCTACTTCCAGGAGCAAGTCTTTTGTGAGTTTTGATTCTCAGAGACAATGTGATTCATGCCCAAGACACAAGAGGGGCTGGCTGAGATAAATACATACCTTGGGCAATCAGTTAGTAGGACGAAAATGGGATATTGGGATTTTACCCAACTCAGCCATTGATGCACGTCCACACCTTTGCATTAAAAAAAAGAAAAGATCAAATTTTGAAAATTCAAAATGCCTTTTGTCAAATACAACAAGGGAAATCTAAGCAGCTAAGCAGAGAATAAATGGGGTGATGGATGCCATTTCAGAGTTGGGAGTTTTAGAGAAGCAGAAACCATGGCTTTTATTTTAGGTGACTGAATACTAGCATTTGATTTCCCCCTTTACTAGGTTAGTGATGCTGGGTGAGTTGCTTAACCAGAGCCAGTTGCTTGGTCACGTGACCTGTGTAGTCATATAAGACCCAACACTTAGAAGGAACCCACACTTGTTTTAATAATCCACCTTTGCCATCTTGAAAATCCAAATTTTTTTTAAAAGATTTTATTTATTTATTTGACAGAGAGAGATCACAAGTAGGCAGAGAGGCAGGCAGAGAGAGAGGAGGAAGCAGGCTCCCTGCTATGCAGACAGCCTGATGTGGGCCTAGATCCCAGGACCCTGGGATCATGACCTGAGCCGAAGGCAGAGGCTTTAACCCACTGAGCCACCCAGGCGCCCGAAAATCCAAATAGTTTTTAACAAGGAGCTGTGCATTTTTATTTTTCACTGGGTCCTGCAATTATTTAGTTAGTCTTGAGCTTAACCTTTCTGAAACTTGTCTTTTCTGTCTGTGAAAAGAGAATAGTAATACTTGCTGTTCAGAATCACAGTGAGGATTAAGTGAGATATTTATGAAAGTTCCCAATGAACTCAGGGTATGATGTGTTTGCTAAATAGATGATAAGTCTTATTCCCTACGTTGGATTTGGTTTTATGGTAAACAGGATAGGACTGTCCAGAGATATGTGAACATTTAGAGGAGATGTGCGTGTATGTGCTTCAGTCAAGGTGGCATTCTTTGAAATATCCATAGAGTTATGAAAGAAGACTCAGGCATTCATGAGACTACTTCTCTAGGCATGAGTTTCTAGACCCAAATCTAACTGTTCTTCTTTAAAAGAAAACACAAGACTCAGGGTTTTTTTGTTTTGTTTTGTTTTATTTTGTTTTTTAATTTTCTCCTCATTTTATGTTCACACACTGGTGCAGTAAAAGTGGAAGTGTAAAACTATCTTGAATAAAAGCTGGTTTTGGCTAGCTTAGAAATATTAAATATAATAAAATTTCTCATGTGTTTATACTTGGTTCTGGGGCTTCCCATGGATTGATAGTTCTGATAAGGCTTTTGAGAATGTCAACAATATACTGCATTTCAAACAGTACAGTGTGTCCTCATCAACAATTAACATGGAGTTTGACCCCTTACATGTCTTCTCTGGTCAAATAAGCCCTTAAATGGCCAGTATCTCACTTCAGTGGATCTTAATTTAAGAGGACACTGTGAGTGGTTACTATGGAGAAGTGCATCATTTATCTCTCTTGAACTCCCCATTCTTAACACATTATCAGTTCTTAAAGAATATGGGTTCTTCAATTTCAAAAGAGGTCTTCTTCTTTCACCCCTTGCTGAAGAGATTTTGATGAATATCTGTTGTTTGATTTTGTTTCCACTTACACATTTTTCTTTATTTTAAAATAATTTGACATTTGTGTTGTATAATTGCATTTTACCTAGAATGGAATGGAATGGAATGGAATGGAGAGTCAAGGGATTTCTAACAAAATAAATAATAAAATTATAATGATAGTTCACATTTAATGAAATATGTACCAATAGTCCCAAGAATCTAACATGTCTTTTATTTTATATTCATAACACTCTTATGAGATATGCAATATCTCCCATATGTAAGTGCAGAAAGTAATGTTTAACACGATGTAGTAATCTGATCACAGGTTAGTTGCAACACAAGACTCGGATCCATGTCTGCTGAAATCCAAAACCTGCATTTTTAAAAAGATTTTCTTTATTTATTTGATAGAGAGAAACATGGTTAGGAGGGAACACAAGCAGGGGGAGTGGTAGAGGGAGAAGCAGGCTTCCCACCTAGTAGGGAGCTTGATGCGGGGCTCGATCCCAGGACTCCTGGATCCCTACCTGAGCCAAAGGCAGACACTTAACGATTGAGCCACCCAGGCACCCCTGAAACCTGCATTTTTAACATTTATGATATCCTATGATATTCAAAACAAAAGTATCAGATAAGTTAAGGACTTACCATGAGAGAAGGAGAAAGGGAATTGTTATTTATTCATTCATTCATTCAGAAATCCAACATATATTCATTGAGTATAACGATGGTCAAACACTATCCTAGGCAAGGTGCTTATGGTAGATATAATTCTTACTTCAAGGGGCTTAAAAAATGAAAGGCAGAGCCATCCAAGTAAATGTATTATTTGAATTGTGCTAAATGCTATGAAGGAGAAGTATAGGATATTTGGTGAGTGTGTAACAAGAGAATGGGTCCCAAACTGGTATGAAAAGAAAAAGTCTCCTTGAGGAAGTGATAGTATGATAGTACATTTTATCATGGAATTACAGAAATATAGATAAGGAAACAGTCCAGAGGAGAAAAACAACCTGCTCACGATCACACAGAAAGTCAGTGGAACATTTGGTAATCCCAGTTTGTATTCCAGGGTTCTTTCCTCTGTAGAGGGCTTTACACAATGATAATGGACTTCATTTTCTCTCAATAGGATCATGAGACTATATACAGATACAAAATACCATTTTTCACCAATGAGAACTCATGCCTAGAGAAGTAGTCTCATGAATGCCTGAGTCTTCTTTCATAACTCTATGGATATTTCAAAGAATGCCACCTTGACTGAAGCACATACACGCACACCTCCTCTAAATATTCACATATCTCTGGACAGTCCTATCCTGTTTACCATAAAACCAAACAACTTTGAAGATCAAAATTATGTGTAAGTTCTTTAAAGGTTAAACATGTTTCTTCCCCCTTGAGATTTATGTGTGTGTACACTCAGGGTTTCCAAGCTTTGGCCATTGCCTCAGGGGATAAGACAGCTTGTTTTGGCTACAGTTTGGGAAGATTCAATTGAAACATTGCTTAGATAAGTGATACAAGCCCTACCAGTGACGTCATGGCTTTGCCATGGAGCTGTTGCAAAGAAGTCTATTGAAGTTATTGAAAAGGAATACTTGAAGGGTTGCTCTTTATGTTGTATTTTTGGGACCTGAACCTTTATTATTATCTCATTATTTTAGATAACCTGACTGTAACTGTAGTTCAGATCACTTTTAGAAATATGGATTTAGCGTCTAGCAGGGGTGGTGTTTGGTGCTGTTAATTTCAGAGAATGAATTGAACATTACTCCTGATGTGTCTCCTTTTTAACCTTTAACCCTTCTGCTCTGTTTTTTGCTTCACTACTTCATCCTTAATTTTTTTTTGCATTTAGTCACAGAAATACAATTTATAATTTGGAGGAAATGCCCCTTAAGTACTATATTGCATGAACTCCAAGAAAGTTCCATTTCAGTTCTAAACTTTTTTTTTTTAAGATTTTATTTATTTAACAGAGAGAAACACAGCCAGAGAGGGAACACAAGCAGGGGGAGTGAGAGAGGGAGAAGCAGGCTTCCCGCCGAGCCGGGAGCCCAATGTGGGACTCCATCCCAGGTCTCCGGGATCATGACCTGAGCCGAAGGCAGTCGCTCAACCAACTGAGCCACCCAGGCGCCCTTTCAGTTCTAAACTTTTTTTGAAGATAGTAAGTAGAGAGCTTGTTGCTGAGGTAATTTCAAGATAATAGTTTTTTAAATTCTATGACAAAAATAGATTTAAGCTATATGGGTGGTAGTTGATTGGATGACTGTTGTCTCGATGGCTTTTCAATGTCCAGGATATTTTATAAAGTGTTGTGATAATGGTAATAATAAGCACAAAGTGGTGTGGAGGCCTAAAGAGGAGCTCCTGCTTCAGGGTGGAAAGGGAAATCTTCCTGATGAAAGCAATGTCTAAAGAATCAGAAAGAGGGTTTTAAAGAGAAGTAAAGAAGAGTGATATTCCAGGCAGAGAGAATCCTTTGAATAAATGCATGATGATATAAAACAAGAGAGTGTTTTAAGGTTCTCCAGGACCAGTGCTACCATTTTATAGCTAGAATTTCTGGCCTCTGGAAAGAGAAGGTTGGTGTACGGCCTGTACTTGTCTAATGTGTTAGTGTCAGAGCAGGGACCAGAACAACAGCTTCCCAACTCCAAATCACTGGTTTTCTATGCCAGTGTGAGATCTTTGTTCTGTATGTTTAGACTACATTCCAAGACCTCACTGTTGGTCAAAGTTCCTATAAACATTCCAGTTATCCCAAGCAAAATTCCTCAGCACAGGTTGCATGAGAGTGAGTCCAAGACCACCCTCTTTGCTAGATGAACTATTAGAGTTTGTTATGTGATGAACAAATTGTACAATGTCTGTAACTTTCTAATGGGGACAGGTCTAGTTACTGTTCTTTTGAAAAAAAGCAACATTATTTTGGCCCAAGTGGGAATTTCAATGCACCTACTCTGCTTCCTCCCCCTTTTCTTCTCATTCCTTCTGTTCTTTACTCCTTTGCTGTTTCATTCTCAAAATTTTGTTGCTCTAGTCACTGAAAGACAATGTATATTTTGACGGAATATATAATTTAATTAGCATATTTCAGGAAGCTCAGGAGAGCGTTCCCTTTGAATTCTAACCTTCTTTGGGCCCACGTTAATGGAGAAGGTAGGATGTTTGACCTTGAGAGAATGAAACAAAACCACTTGTTTTGTTTCATTCTTCTTATCTGTCCACTGAGAGAGATTGAATCAGCTGGCTTTTCACATTCCTCTCAGCCCTAAAGTTTAATATTTTGTTTTTCTAAGTTGCTGGCAGAAATACTGAGTTTCTTGCAACTTGTTTTCAAAAATTAAATATTTTCCAGGCGTTTGATGAAAGGAAGAACTCATTTCCCAAGCCTGAGCCTGCTGATGACTTGCACAATCTTCTCCGCTGCTTCTTTTAGCCAAAGATGATCACTGAGTTTTCCTAACTCTTGAAACTCTCTTCATTCTTCTAGCATAGCTTCCCATTATGTTCGTTCCTTGGATGATTTTTTATGTTTCTTGTGTGGCCAAACAAAAACAAAAACAGCATTTCTACAAATTTGTGGAGGGAAATCATTTGAAACGCAACTATCAGTATTTTAATGATCTAAAACAATTAAATTCCCCAAGAATAGTTTGCCATGAACCCTCCCCTCCTTTTCTAGCATATTAGGAAGAGTATCCTAAGTAAATGCAAGGCTAAGATACAGGGAAGAACTAATTTCCTCTTCCAGGATTGCTATAAAATAGGATTTTTTTTTCTTCTCTCATCTCTAAATGTGGGAATAATGTTCCAACAAAGCTAGGTGGAAAGAAAGTTGACATCTCTTCATTCCTCAGCTATAAAATCACCAACACCCTTTGGAGAACCAATAATAAACATAAATTAGTTCCCTCACGCTAAAAGAAAGCCTGGTTTTCTTTTAGTGGGAAGATTCTGGCAAAATGCTTACAGAAATCTGTTATATATGCATGCTATGGTATAGTCATGACCGGTTTCCTCATCTCATGGCCTCTGAGTCTTTACCTTTTCCTTATGTTCCTAAAATAACATTCTACTTGGAGTTTCCCAGAGACCCACAATATGCCATGTCTTCGTCCAAAGTGTTCCTTTGGTGAGGGATGCCCCTTTGACAACCTATTCTTCCTGTCATTTCCTGGGAGAGCCCCTAAGATCACTCTTACTGAGAATCCTGTCCTAACATCTGTGAGTCAAGTCCTCATCCTAACTTTAGTTCCTCCCCCATCATAACAGTTCCTACATTGCACTTCAATTACTTTTAACATCTACTATGCCTGGAGAACAGGGTCTCCATTTGGTTTATCTCAAAACACTCATCACATGGGCAGGTAGGCTCTGAAGAACACCAGTTAGCACTGAACTAAGAGCTAGTGACATAAACTCAGATAAATATATATTCCAGACACATAGAGAGTCCACATAGTGGACTTCAAGCACATGTTGTTGAAATGATTAATATATTGGGAGCACCTGGATGGCTCAGTTGGTTAAGTGTCTGACTCTTGATTTTAGCTCAGGTCATGATCTCAGGGTTGTGAGATTGAGCCCTCTGTTAGGCTCCATGCTCAGCACAGTCTGCTCTTTTCCCTCTCTCTCTCTCTCTCTCTCTATCTGCCCTTCCCCCACCCCCTCTCTCAAAAATAAATAAATCTTAAAAAAAGGAAAAGATTCTCTCCCTCTGCCTCTCCACATGTCCCCCATCCCTAAAAGGAAAAAAAAAGATGATTAATAAATCAATTTTAACTAGAAGAAGATAAAATCCATTGTTTTATAAGGGTGTGACATTTTCATTGGGTAATTTAAGAAACATAATTTAACTCCAATCAAGAGTGTCAGGGACATTTCAGAGACAGCTGGACTCTCTCTCATTAAAGATGGGGTTTTTTTCCAATGGATATAAAGTTTCTGTTGTGCATAATGATTAAATTCTAAAGATCTACTGTTCAATAGCAGTGTGTGTTCTTACCAAGAAACACATACATACAGAAAGACACAAGAAAACAAAGTTTTGGAAGTGATGGGTATGTTTATCTTGGTTGTGGTGATGATATCATATGTGTATGCATATGTCCAAACCCATAGATATATACATTAAATGTGTGCATTTAGGGGGATATCAGTTTTACTTCAATAAAGCTAATTTAAAAATAGATTTTAGAGCAAAAAAATGAAACATAATTTCCTCTTGCTTTTTCCAAGATGATGTATACTGAATGGGAGAAGGAGCTCTGGAGCAAGAGTCATCTGACTGAATTAAAATCCTTAGCTCTACCACTTAATATTGTATTGACTCAGCTTCCCCACTAGTAGAAAGGAAACAATCACCTGAGAGGGTTGTGACAACTGAGCTAGGTAACACGTATGAAAACATTTTGTAAACATTAAAGAAATTTGCAAATACTAAATCAAAGTGGCACTCCCCTTTTCCTAATGAATTACCTAATCTATTGGTATTTTTTTTAACCAGAGAAAAATTGAAGTATATGAATAGCAGAAAAAGTACCACTTTCTTCCATCCTTTTTGTTCCAAAGCTCTGCCTATGGCTAACTATGTTTTAGCTTTATTATGGTATAACTGGCAAATAAAACTGTGTATATTTGAAGTGTACAATGTGCTAATTTGACATACATATATTTTTTGGAACAGTTGCCTCTCTCAGGTTAATTGACACATCCATCACTGCACAAAGTTAACTTTCATTTTTTTAAATGTGATGAGAACATTTAAGGTCTATAATATTTTTAAAAATATTTATTTATTTATTTGAGAGAGAAAGTGTGTGCAAGTGGGAGGAGGGGCAAAGGGACAGAATCCTTCATGCAGACTCCCTGCTGAGCTTGGAGCCTGAGCTGGGCTCATTCCCATGACCCATAAGATCATGACCTGAGCCAAAACTAAGAGTGGGACATCAACTGACTGAGTGACCCAGGTGCCCCAAGGTCAACACTCTTAGAAAGTTTTTCTGTGGCTAACTTTTTAGATGTAAGAGATGGTTATAATGAGCAGTTGAGTCACTGTTACATTTCAGGACTTTGGCGTATTCTTGGGTATTTCAAAATTATTAATTGGAATTTAATTTAAACCAGTCATTAATTGGAATTCCAGGTATTAATTGGAATTGACAGATCTAGTTACACATGAGCAGTTGATCTTTTTCTTTCTTTGTGGAATGGATAAAATCCCATCTTCTACATCCCTCCCCATGTATTTTCTCATGATTCACAGTTTTCAATACACTGCATATAGAAAATGGATTGTTAAACTGCAGGTATTTCCCAAATTGTTTAAGGTCAGTATGTATTAGTGTTTTTATGTTAGCAGTGAGTATTAGAAGGCAGAGAACCTAAATATGAGTCCTGGCTCCCCTACTTTCTGGCTGTGTAAGACTAGTGAAGTAGTGTCAGTCCCTTAGGTGAACATAATTTGTATTGATCCAAATATTGAGGGAAGGGAGAAAAATGTTACCCTACATTATCTTCAGGTTAGCCCATTAATCATTTATTGACACTTCCTTTCATTAAGCAAATATTTATTAAGGTATCAAGCCCTATACCAGGTATACAGTCAAGAGCAAAGGAGATATAGCCTCTGTAATATACTGAAGGGACACTTCTGTCTTGGTGACCAGAAAGGGTCCTGGGTTAAAAGAAGTGTGTGACTGAGAGTCACTCTAAAGTAGTCCTTCCAATGGTGGAGGAAGAGCTGCTTACATTCTTTCAGTGATGAGTAACTCTATCCCACACATTTCCTGAGGGACCAGTGTGTTTTAGATAGCCCTTTCATTTTGTGAAATCAGTCTCCCAGGGACTATCTTCATTTTGTGAAAATGTTAGCTCCTGATGTCCCACAGCTTCCACTTGGCTAAATACCAGGTATCTTTTAATTTTTAGGAAAATTTGAGACAAAGGAAACAAAAAGGTCCTGAACATCAGTCAAAATTCTGACACAAGACAAGTTTGTTTTCAAAAATATCCCGTGACAGTTCATTTTAAGTGTTAGCTGACTGTGCCACAGGAAGCCCACATTATTTTGTGATATGTTTGTGAGTGTATGTCTGACTGAGATTAAGGTATGAGTTGGCAGAGTAAAGCACATTGCCCTCTAATGTGAATGGGACCAAAAATGTGAGTGAGAAGGAACTCCTCGTGCCTGACTGCTGAGCTGACACATCATTCTTTCTTGCTCTTCTTGGGTTTCAAGCCTGCTGGCTTCTGGACTCAAGCTTACAAGAGACGCTCTTCTGCTTCTCAGACCTTCAGACTCAGATTGGAACTATACTGGATCACCAGCTTGCCAGCTGTACATCTTGAGTCTTCTTAGTCTCCATAGTGGTGTGACTCAATTCTTTAGGGTACATCTCTTTGTGTATATAAGTATTTCCATGTATATATAATATATATGATATGAAAGACAAGATTAGAAGTGGGCCAGTGCCTTGGTATTTGTGAGCAGTGTGACAATGCTGCCGTGTTTATACTGGGCAGCAGCAAGTCTATTTGGATAGGAAAGTTATAGGCTTGATACTAGACTAAGTCCTCTGAACTGTCTCCTCAGGAGCATGGAAAAGTCTTTGGAAGATTTTAATCAAGGAATGGATGTGTCTAATTTGCATTTAGAGACATCATTCTGGCAATTATGTGGGTTGTGGATTGGAGGGGACCAGACTAGAGACATTTGATGTTCTGCCTTTAATACATTGATTGATTGGATATATTTTGAACACCAGTTATGCAACTGACATATTGCTGAATGCTAATGTTGTGCCACAGATGGAGTAGGAACACAAGAATAAATGAAATGATTTTCCTATCCTCCATGGATCTCACAGTCCAAAGTGGTATCATCATTATCATATTTTCAGAAAAGATTTTGATCTTTTTTCCGGGCTTAATCCCAGACTCTATAGAAGTTTCTCAATAACATGTGTGAACTAAGTGATCAAGCCAGTAACTAAAGAAATTGAGATATAGCTGTTACTCATGGCCCAGAGCGTTAAGTGAATCAGAATTTTAACGGGCAGCCTTAAAACCTGTTTGCATTTACAAATAATTTTCTCATCCTCTGCATTATATAATTGTCACAAAGCCCTGCAAAATAAGGAATCTTTTCGATTGTACCCATTTATTACATGAGATAATTGAGACTCTAAAGAACTTATATTATGTATTCATTACACAGCCAAGAAGTATAGACTTAAACCACATCCTCTAATTTCTTAACCATTTTTATTTCATTAGTCTCTCTCTAGCCATTAATAATACACATCCCTAGAAGGTAGTTTATAGAGAGATTTGAACTCTGTGCTAATCTCCAAGGAGGCACAAGGCAGAAATAAGGAGAACTCACTAGTCAGTGAGGTAATCCACCTACAAGTTGCTGAATCACCCTGGCACCAAGGAGGTAGGTAAGTCATTTTGCTTTTCTGTGGAGTCTAATGTGTCTTGCAGGAGCTTAAATGGCTTCTTGACATAGACTCTGCTCATAGATTCCCATAGAGTCATTCACTTGTTCATTTACGTACCCATTCATTCAGGACATCTTTCAGCATATTAAAAGCAGGCCAGGTCTGAAAGGATGATCTCACCCTGTCTGGGGAGCTCAGACCCTGGAATGGGATCTGGCAGGGATTTTCTCTCCTGTAAATGTGGGTCAGGAGGCCTGGGAGGCAGCAAATCAGAGGGCTGCAGGCCAAATAGCCCCTCCCTGGGGGAGAAGGGCTCTTTTTGAGGCAAACATGTGTCTGTCTGTCCCAAGTCTCCTCTGGCTCAGGGAACTGTGCCTGTCTGTTTTAAATTCTAGAAATAGGAAAATCAACTCAGGTTCCACCTTCCTTGCACTGAGCAGAGTCATTTCACATAAAATATAAATTCAATCCAATATCCGAAAGGATCCACAGGTTTCCAACTCAGTTATGTGAGCCCAAAAGTGACATGTTAATAATGAAGGATATTGGGCTTTCAAGTAAGATAAAACAGGATTTAGATCCCACACTGAACTTGTTGTGTGAACTTTACCAAATGACTTAGCTTCTCCAAACTTAAGTTTTCCTATCTGAAAAATGGAGAAAATAATAACCTCCCAGGGCAGTGGGGAATATTAAGTGGAAAAAATTAAAAGAATATTAAGAACAGAATCATTTATTGGGTGGTAAGCCTTGTCCTACTTAGAATTTCTAATTGAATCATCACAGAAATCTTTTGACCGATGAACCCTAAGACTGGAGGCTGATACATGACATTTCTGAAGGTGGAAACCACATAAGTGGTAGAATCGAGAGTTCAAAGTCAATCTCAGTGTGTCTGACTCTGCATTCCTGCCTGTCGGTTTGATGATGTATAATGTCCATGCTCTTCTCTTGATCTTTGGCTATTCTCCTCCCAGATCCCTTTCTCTACTTTTGCTTTCTTCATCAGTGAAAATAATCATTTGGCTCTTTTACAGATAAAGACACCCAGGCTTATCATCTGAGCCCAGTCCAGTCTCATGGCAGCGTTCTGTGGTCCTTCTACTACTGAGCTATCTAATTCAAGTCTTGTCACATATTCACCACGCAGTAAGTGTTTGCTTTTATTTCTTTACAACTGGCTTCAAAGTAAAAGTGCCTCTAAGACTTTCCCCTTGGATACCAGTAACTCTGACTTGGTGTAGACAGGAAGATATTCTCCCTGTGATGGAGAGGATGAGCAGGTACTGAAACCTGTGGCTGCTGGAGGTTAAATGGTTTCTGGAAGCCTCACTGCAGTTTGTATGTGTGTATCTGGGGCTGGCATTTTCCATCTGCTCTCTCTTTCCAGGTTTGGTTCATAGCCAGCAGAGGGCTGGGCAGGTACCAATACCAGTCTCTCTCTTAGTTTACTATAGACTAAAAGGGAATGGAGACCCACTCTCCACCCTCACTTGCACTTAAGGAAGCAACTAGATACCTGGTAGGGGAGTTGCACTCTTTGTGTAGTTTCTTCAGCAGAGAGATGGGATGATACTTCACATCTGTAGTAACTCTGCTGCCAGATCCTAGGAGCTAAACCCTCTGATGCTTTATCAATATCCCTGACTCTCCAGCGAAACCTCTTCCAGATTATGAACAACCAGTCTTTAGCACATTCAAGTCTTCCCATCTAATAGATTGAATTAACCCATTTTATCATTGTTCTGTGTATCCCTTAAGAATGACTATGGATGAAAAAAAAAAAAAAAGAATGACTATGGATGCCCTAGCAATGACAATGACCTGACAAAGACTGGGTGTGGAGTCAATCATAGGCTGTCTGGGGTTGACAGTTCCATCCTGTAGGACTTCCACATGCTTCTTCCTCTGTCTGGAATGCTATTTATTTCCTTTTTGTTGACTAAATCTATGGATTCCCCTATCTTTTGTATTTAGAGTGTTGAATGAAATATAATTACAATCTAATCGTTGCTAGGTTGGTTTCAAACATAAACTGAAGGGCAGTCCTTTTGCACAATTGTGCACTGAGAATTCTGTGTCATTTTTGATGTGTTCTATGATGGTGCTAACTGCCACGGGGTTAATATGCCAAAATTCAATATGCTAAGTAAAATAAGTCAAACAGAGAAAGATAAATCTCATATGGTTTCGCTTATGTGTGGAACATTAGGAATAGCATGGAGGACATTAGGAGAAGGAAGGGAAAAACGAAGAGGGGGAAATCAGAGGGGGAGATGAACCATGAGAGACTATGGACTCTCTGGGAATCACACTGAGGGTTTCAGAGGAGAGGGGTGGGGGTATGGGTGAGCCTGGTGATGGGTATTAAGGAGGGCACATATTGCAGGGAGTGCTTTGTGTTATATGCAAACAATGAATCATGGAACACTACATCAAAAACTAATAATGTACCATATGGTGACTAGCATAACATAATAATAAAAAATCCATAATTCAACATAGCAGAACATGATTGATGCTTATGTGGCCCATGTTCATTTAAAATGCTACTTTGAAGTAGAAGATGTGTAAGAGGTGTCAAATTTTAGAGAGAGAAATTTGAGCCTAAGCCAACAATGTAGTTTTAGAATCCTCAGGAGGCATTGAGGATACCCTTCTCCCCTTTTTGGGGGTAAATATGTATCAGTTTATCTACATTGGAAATATTTCATAATATCCACTATATATAAATGTAGGAGTTTATGAAAATATGTATATTATAGAAAGGATAAAATAGCTAATTGCTTTATAAAGCACTGAGTCAGGTATTTGTAAGCATGATTTAACTTTCATGGTAATGCATAAGAAAGATATTTCCTCTATCAGTGTAGAAACAGTCTCAAGAAAATTCATCTATTTGCTTGAAATAACTCCTGGAATGTGTTTATGTGTCAGGTCTGAAAACCTGTGCTCCTGCCATTTCATAAAATCCAATATTGATGATGGCTTTTCTCAAAGTCCTCTGCTTTTTCAAGGCCATTAAATTTGCAGCTCCTTGTAAAGAGCAGTAGGGAGGCAGAGAATTGGGCTGCTTTCCAGATGAATACTCTCAGACAAAGAAGTTGCCAGCCAGTTTGGAAATAGATATCTGCTTGTCACAAGCAGGCCCACCTTTGGACAAGGTCCAGAAGGATCGTCCATTCTATTCCGTGATGGTTTCCACCCCCTTGATGACTGGGTATGTCCTACCTTGTCAAAAAGACATCTGGGTGCCATGAGCACTAGATGTGGTTATCTCTAGAGTCTGAAATTAGTAGCCATCTGGTGAACAGCATGCCTCAGTGGCTACTCTGAAAGGAGCTCCAGAGGCAAGGAGGTGGGATGCAGTCCTGGACTGCAAAGAAGACAGCATGTCTCACATGGTCTTGTCATACTGCTTTCTCTATGTGGGCTAGCATGCTCCTGTACCCCAGCCCCCCTTAGCTTTAGTGGGACCCTGAATACTGATCTTTTGAGGTACTTGGCAGGTGTTCTCCTCTGTGCTTGGTTACTAGGAAATTGAATACTGTCCCTCCATAACTATGTGGTCTCTCTCTCCCTGGATTTTGGGAACAACAGTATTAACTTTAAACTGTTTTTGTTTTGTTTTGTTTTTGCCTTCCCTAAGATTCATTAGGTTGAGTAGTTTGTTGGACAATGCTTACAGCCCTACTCAGAGCCAAATCCAGAGGTTTTTTATGTGTGGGCCAGATTTGGGTTTTGATAGCTGTTGTTCTCTGGACATGAGAGGGAGTCTCATGTCTGGATATGAGAGGGAGAGTAGAGAAAAATGTAAATACGATTTTCTATTGGTAGAGATGTAGAGCAGGCAGACTAGACCAGAGAGGGGTCAGGAGGCAGGACTACATGCTATTCTATGGCATAAGAATACTGTCAGAAGAGATCCTAATTCAGGACAACTGACATCACACCTGTCTCTAACTCCAGTGGCAGAGCCAGTTTTGTAAGCTACAGGACCTCACTATCTTACTAGGGAAAAGAACAAGGTCATGTTCACACGTGTATTAGTTGTAGAAACAAAGGGTCAGGAGTATTGTGTGAAGTCTCTTCGGGGACCCTGGGGACCAGCATATTCAGTAGCCATATTTTACAGATGAAACAACTAGGGATCTATACCAAGCAACAATGAAAATGATCTTAAAAATTATGCACTCATATATGAGGCTTCAGTATGCTACCACCACTTCCACCTATTGATTCACGCAACTCATTAGATATCAGCACACCACACACACTAATCCAGGTACTGCTCAAGATCCAACCATGAGCAAAACAGATGCATTTCTAAGAGTTCAGTAGGGGGAACATGGAAATATAAATGAACAAATGAATATTAGTCTATTGTAATTACTATGAAGAAATAATAAAACCAGGGTTCTGAGAGAGGATATTGGGGAATGAAGGAAATCTCCCAGACAGAGTATTAATGGAAAGTCTCTTTGAGAATTAAAAGATGAGAAAATATCACCCATGGGAATCTCAGAGCAATAAACATGCCTAGAAGAGGAAACATTTTGTACCATACCCTGAGGGAGAAAGAACTAGGAAAGTTCTAGGCTCTTGGCAAAAAATACCATCTGGCTAGTGTGGTTGAAGTGTGCTACATGTGAAGGTAATGGGGGAGAAATGAGGCAGCAGAACTAGAGGTGTGATCCAGCATGGCCTTGAAGATAATGTATGCTGTTGGGATTTTATACTGCTAATAATAAATCATTGGATGTTTACCTTGTCTTTTGAGTAATCAGTACATTCATGTGGTTCACACATTTAGAAATTTAATAAAGTATACAATGTAACGATACTCTGCCATTTCTAGCCTATCCATTCAATTCCTACCCCCAATTGTCCCTTTGTAGATAGCTATTGTCATTAACTTGTAGGGATCCTACACGTACAGAAAGCAGCCACACACAATTTCTAGCTACACTCCTAATTTATGCACAAAGTAGACTACCATACACAGTGTCCTGCTGCTTGCTTTTATTAGGGTGACTACAGCCCTCACCAAGCAAGAACAGTTAGCATATCTTAGAAATCTTTCTCTGTAAGTATAAAGAGATCTTGGTTTTCTTGTATAGCCACAAAGCACTTTATCTCACAGATATTCCATAATTTCACCACAGTGGATTTGGGGTTATTTTTAGTCACTTATTGTAAGCAATGTCACAGATAATAACTGTGGGAAAACATCATTTTGCCTGATACACAGTATATCAGTGGGCAGACTTGTAGAAGAGAAAATTGTGAATTAAGAAGTATATGTTTTTGAGAATATCATGAGAAATAACAGCGTAGGGAGTTCCAAGAATTGATTCTTCCACTGAGTGAACCTATAAGCTGGTGAAAACTGACAGAAGAAATGTTTTCAGAACTCAGGAATTTAATAAAAATCTTACAGCAACCAGGGGTGTGTTTCATGAAAGAAAGCCTGCTCCATTTTGGTAAGAAGGTCTTGAACTTCTGCTTACCTGTCTATCATCCCCCATTCCCCAGCTTGGTGGCAGTCATAGGGATGGGGGCCCATATTTTTGGTGCAGCTGCTAATGCTAGGATAATGTGAAACAAGAAATACAGACTTTTTCCTCCACAAATAATGGTTTTTTTGACTTTTCTAGTGGTTCTCTGAGGGACCATTTTAGAAGCTTGCCCTTATTTCATCCCCTTCAGTCTCAGTGGCATCTGTTGAAAGCATTAAAGATCTATTACCCATAGCTGCCTGGGCAAGGGATGACATACGGTGTGAATAGCAACAGACCCAAAAGCCTGAGTAAGAGGAAACTGAGAAGAAAGATTATCATTATACAATGATTTAAGAGTTGGTGGTGTAGACCAGGGATCAGAAGTGCAATGTGCATGTCTAGTACTGGATTCATACTCTGAAAAGTCCTGAGAGGACTGAGGGCTTGCACCTCTGGCTGCTCTTTGAACTCTACATAAGTAAAAGGTGGAGGCCGGGGCTGAGCTATAGCCACACATACTGGAAAAGCATTGAAGGAATGCTAAAGCTCAGAGTCAGTCTGCAAAGCAATACCAAATTGACTTTTGGCTTTTGGTTCTAGGCATCTTAGAAAATCTCTGCCAGGTTTGACTGACTACGGAGGCAATGAAAATGGGACTTCAGAGGCCACACATAGCAAGTAAAAGAGTCTTTACAAAAATAGTTCAGTATAGTCACTAAACAAATGGGTGACTATAGCCCTCACCAAGCAAGAACAGTAAATCCTAGGGAGGAGAAGAAAATCTGATTTCCAGAGTCACTGCAGTGTAATACTCAGAATGTTGAGTTTGCAACAAGAGCAACAAAAATTACAAGGTATACAAAGAAATAAGTATAACCCTTTTTCAAATTGAAATTGGCAAATTCTGGGCAGGGTAGAAGGCCTGACTGGCTCACTCTAAAGAGCATGTGATTCTTGATCTCAGGTCATGACTTTGAGCCCCACATTGGGGCTTAAATAAATAAACTTTTTAAAAAAAGAAGAAAGAAAGAAAGAAAAGAAAGGAAGAAAGAAAAGAAAGAAAGAAAGAAAGAAAAGAAAGAAAGAAAGAAAAGAAAAGAAAAGAAAAGAAAAGAAAAGAAAAGAAAAGAAAAGAAAAGAAAAGAAAAGAAAAATTGGCAAACACTGAAGAAGCCTCAGATTGGACTTGGCTATGCTGTGTATTCAGCCATGCAGTTACTCTCAGCAGAGTTCTTTCTCTGTTTTAGTTATTGTCTAGTGCCTTTTTATTTTTACCTGAAGAACTCCACTTATTTCTTATACGTGGGACTTCCTCCTGACATATTCATTCAGCTTTTCTTTTTATCTGGAAATGTCTTTAATTTCTCTTTTCATTTTTTTTAAAGATTTTATTTATTTATTTTACAGAGAGAGATCACAAGTATGCAGATAGACAGGCAGAGAGAGAGGAGGAAGCAGGCTCCCTGATGAACAGAGAGCCCAATGCGGGCCTCAATCCCAGGACCCTGAGATCATGACCTGAGCGGAAGGCAGAGGCTTTAACCCACTGAGCCACCCAGGTGCCCTCTTTTCATTTTTAAGGCTAGTTTTGCCAGATACAGAATTCTTGGTTAATAGGGTTTTCTGTTTGGTTTCGTTTTGTTTGTTTTATTCCAACACCTTAAATATGCCTTCCAGTCTTTGTAGCTTCTGTTCAGAGAGTGGCTGCTAATCCTATTGAGGATTCCTCCTACATGATGACTTAACTTCTTCCCTTGCTTTCAAGATCTCTCTTTGTCTTTTGATGGTTTTATTATAATATGG
>PITA01029322.1:0-18057 GCA_004023965.1 Spilogale gracilis | reverse complement strand
TATCTTATAAAACGATATCAACCCGTCCAAGCCACTTCCTATGAGACAGAAAATGATCTGCCATAAACCAGTCCCATCAGCAGAGGAGGTCACAGTGACATTTATGTTATTAACACTTCTGAACTTCTATTTTCCCAAGAATAGAAGCAATATGTTTAACAATTGCCCCTCCCCCAAATCCTTAAGCTCAATATCATAGGCACAGAAAATAAGCAAATCTGGGATGTTCTCCAACAGATAAGCAATAGCACAGCTACGTTATTCTCAAAAATACTGTCTAGATATTCTTCCCTATATAATCAAATGCTCTGTGGCCACACTTTTAACACTCTGCATTAGCTGGCATTAAATGCATTTATTGTGCCACTAGTCCATATAAGCTTCCTTTTAGGTGTTTTTTAATATGTCCAAGAGATAATACCTGCTTCAGGTTTATCTTTAGGGGCATTGACCTATAAGGACATCAACTCCTATTTTTAAAGTTAGACTAACTATTGTGGGTTTACTGAAGAAAAAGGACATAAAAAAAAAAGTAAATCACAACAAACCTCTTTAGGTCAGTTAAAGTAGTTGGCCTTTTTTTATTTAGTCTCAGTTCATGAAGAAGGTACTTAACAAATATTCTGATTCCTGATCTCTTATTATCTATTATTATTACATCTTTGAAGATGAAGACAGAGTTTTAAATTTTCAGTTATATTTGGGTTACTGTTGCTCAATCCAAGAGAGGGACAGAGAGGAAAAAAAAAAACTAAAAAATCTCTCAGATTTTGCTTTAGAAAAATCTTTTACTTTGGACTTTGTTTAGCTTTGTAAAAAAACACTTAGGTTCATTCAGAGAAGAAATGAGACATTATGATATATTTGTTTGAATTTAAGATCTATATTTTATTCATTCAGTAGCTTTTGAACTGCTTTGTGCCAAGCATTGCCCAAATTGCTGGCAATTTGGCAGTGAAATAAAACAGACACAGACTGCATTCTCATGGAGCTCCTGTTCTGATGCTGGGGAGACATATGATAAGCTTATAAACATCTGTGATGGTAATAATTGCTAAGAAAGAAAATCAAAATGGGGTAAAGGGCCAGGGGATATTAAGGCAGGTAGTGAGTTTGAGATATGTTTAAGAGTGATAGGTTTCCTAAGGAGGCAGTTGACGCTTGGCCTGAATGAAGTGAGGCTCTAAGCCTTTTGGTTAAGAGGCAAGAGCCTCCAGGCAGAAGGAACAGCAGGGGCAAGTGCTCTGACACAGGAGTGGACTTGGTGTGTTGAAGAAACAAGGACAGTGTGCTCGAGTGAAACGACCATCCGGGAGGAGGGGGTAGGAGATGAATTCAACTTGAAGGTTTATTCTCTGCAAATGAATTGATTGGTAAATAAGAAAGATACTCTTGGTGGCGCCTGGGTGTCTCAGTTGGTTAAGCGACTGCCTTTGGCTCAGGTCATGATCCTGGAGACCCGGGATCGAGCCCCACATCGGGTGTCCCGCTCAGCGGGAAGCCTGCTTCTCCCTCTCTCACTCTCCCTGCTTGTGTTCCCTCTCTGGCTGTGTTTCTCTCTGTCAAATAAATAAAATCTTTAAAAAAAAAAAAAAAGAAAGTTACTGTTAATGTCATGAGCACTAGGTAAAAAATTAAAAGTCCTGATTGCATGTATCATTGCCCTAAATCTGAAAAATACTTTAAAAAGTCTTATCAAATAAAAAAATAATTGAGGTGTCTGAAATGCTTTGCCAAGTCCTTTTATGGATCTCTTGGTAGTTCAAAGGAGTCATCACTAGATGGTACTGGAGGCTATATAATCAGGAAGGTATTTTTCCAGGTGTATGTGGAGATTTATTTAAAAAACCCACACGTCTATTTATTTCAATGTCACAATAAGCCTACCTATAAACAAACTAGAAATATGATAGAGTATAACAGTGAGCAGGATTTTTAAACAAAGAAGACTAGACAACTTTATAGTGCTTGCTATATTTTTGTACATACTATAATCACAAACATTGTGAATCTAACACTAGTTATACCTTTACCTTAAAATTGCAACTCCACAGCCATGTGGATATACAGCACTCCTCCTTGACTGATCACTGCTGTTGTTTTCTGCCTTAAACAACTATTGAAGCTTAAAACCACAAATTAGGTATAAATCTAACCATTAGAGTTTTTAATATACTGTATCATACTGTATTTTAGACTGCTTTGACAAGTATTTCCTTTTCATGTAACATCATACATATTAAAAACTTTACTTGGGTATTTCTCCCTCGATAATCCTTTTTAAACAGAAAAGAAAAGTGGGGTGCCTGGGTGGTTCAGTTGGTTAAGTGACTGCCTTCCGCTTGGGTCGTGATCCCAGGGTTCTGGGATTAAGCCCCACATCCAGCTCCTTGCTCAGCAGGGAGCCTGCTTCTCCCTCTCCCTCCCCCTGCTACTCTGCCTGCTTGTGCTCTTTCTCTGTCAAATAAATAAAAATTATTAAAAAAAAAAACAAAAACAGAAAAGTAAAAAAAAAATCTTACTGAATATCCAACTCCTTTAGTTGTTGAGACATTTTTTTTGTTTGTCCCAAGGGGACAAGGAGACTGAACATAAGAAGATAAAAATAAGGCCTTTAGGGACTCCTTAGGATACTTTTCTCTCTTTCTTTTTTTTTTTTTTCAAATATTTTATTTATTTATTTGATAGAGAGAAAGATCACAGGTAGGGAGAGAGGCAGGCAGAGAGCAGAGAGCCTAGGCGGGCCTCGATCCCAGGACCCTGAGATCATGACCTGAGCTGAAGGCAGAGGCTTTAACCCACTGAGCCACCCAGGTGCCCAATTCTTTTCTTTCTTAACTAAATACCACTTAAATACTTTTTCTGTATGTAACAGGTAAGGGCACATGAAAGCACTCAGTTTCCTGGCTTCCTAATTCAAACTACTGGTATAAATATTTTATTTTATTTATTTTTAAAAGATTTTATTTATTTATTTGAGATAGAAGGAGATTGAGAGAGAGAGCATAGACAGGGGGAGCAGCAGGGACCCCTTCCCCCCCACCCCCGATGCGGGCCTTGGCCTTAGTCCGAGGACTCCGGGATCATGATCTGAGCCAAAGATAGACTCTTAACGACCGAGTCACTCAGGTGTCCCTGGTAGAAATTTTTTTTTTTTTTAAGATTTTATTTATTTGACAGAGAGAGATCACAAGTAGGCAGAGAGAGAGGAGGAAGCAGGCTCCCCGCCGAGCAGAGAGCCCTATGCAGACCTAAGCTGAAGACAGAGGCCTTAACCCACTGAGCCATCCAGGCACCCATATTTTTAAGATTGTTTGCTGTATATTTGAGATAATGTCAAAACTTAAAGTCGCAACACCATTGTTTCCCATGTTTAGATTATGTTTTTTGGAATATTTAAAACTCAAGTATGATAAATGATTTCACTTAGTAAGAGATCACCTTATTAATTTTCCTGACAATCTAAAAATCTAAATATTGAGTGCTTTTGTTGTAGCAGTTTGTTGTGAACAAGTTGTTAATGACAGCATTCAAGAATTAGAATTAAATGAAGAAAAAATTCTATAGGATTGTCCATTGTCTTCAGGGTTTTTTCCCAAAGAAAAAGTTACAAAATCTCTGTTAAGGAGGAAGAGTAAAAGAATACTTTTGTACATAGGTGACTTAATATACCTTGTTCTTCTTTTTAAGGGCGATGTTATTGTTACAGACTGCAGAAGACCAAGATACTTACAATGTTACAGTAAGAAATTATGGCAGATTGTTATGGTAAGCATATTTTTTCCCATTAATTCTGTGAATTTATTGGATTTTTCTGGTGAAAGCTATGGTGAGGTGGTGACAAGTTGCCAGAGTAGTGGAGCATATATAGAGGAGTGGGTTGAAAGTCTCCCAAGGATATGTTAATTCCCTCAATACTGGGCTTTGTCAGTAGTTTACTGTTCCTAGATCAACACCTAAGGCCACTGTGCTTTAGTGAGAAGCATATTTAGAACTGATGGTTGTGGACTGTAGTAGAGAACATTTAAAAGAGAGGCACTTGCTGTCTGTTATAATGGAACCCTAGTTAATTGGAAAAGGAATTGGATTTATTCTGGTTTGTTTGCTGCTTATACTTAAATGGGGAATAACCTTTGAGGTTCCAGAACCCGTTTAGAAGTAGTACAATACAATTTTTGTGTATGAGCATTTTGGGACAGAGAGAAAGCCATATAGCTTTCTTCAGATTCTCAAAGACTTTTGACTTCAAAAAGAGTTAAAAAAGAAATAAAGAAAAAAGATTAAAACCCAATTTTGTTAGAGATTAGAATTAGGTCTGGAGAATAGAAGTATTATGGGGGGATGGTTTTTGGCTCAAGTTAGGAAGATGTTCCTCAAGCTGAGAACTCCCAAATTGAATGGCCCAGTTGGAAACACATTGTTAAAACTATCGTTTGGTATTTAGGGATTAGTGCCTGCTTCTTTTAAAGAGGTACATAGTAGAGGTCTGAGGTAGCCGGTTATTTTCTTTTATGACCATGTAACTGAATCATATTCAGACAGGAAAATATCATTCTGACTTCTTTTCCCTTCAGTATTTTTAAGCTGTTGTGTTTAGGAGTTTTGTCATTTCTAAGATTTTGTTGTAGCAGAAGATAGGTTGTAAGAAATTATATGGAAAAAGTATCTGTTTTTAGTTTTGGTTTCATATAATGTAAGTATTTATTTATTTTTTATTTATTTATGGAGGAAGGCAGAGGCAGAGGGAGAAGGAGAGAGAGTCTTAAGCAGGCTCCATGCTCAGCACAGAGCCCAACCATGAGGCTCGATCTCACAACCCTGAGATCAAGACGTGAGCCAAAATCACGAGTTGGATGCTTAACTGACTGAGCCACCCAGGTGCCCCATCATATAATGTAAATATTTTAGAAAAAAAATCTGTATCTTCTACTGAAAATAGATCATGTCTCTAAAAATTTGTTTTTATTATGAAATATATTAAACATGCAAAATGCAGTAAGTAGTATACAGCATAATTTAATGAATAGCCACTGCTCAAATAGATCTTAAAATTGTCCACTGTCTTCAGAATTTTTTCCCAAAGAAAAAGTTACAAATAAAATTGAAGCCCCTTGTGCCTTTCGTGGTTCTAGTCTATTCTCTACAAAAGTAATCATATGTTTGAAGATAGTGTTTTTTTTTTAAAAAAAACCTTTTAGTATATGTATGTATCCATGCACAATCTACAGTAGCCCTCTTTCCTTCAAAATACCAAAATTTGAGTTTGACCTTTTTATTTTTAAGATCTTTCACCTTTATGAGACTAATTTTAGAATCAAAGATTACCTGTGTTTTTAGATCCCACATCCCCCACAAGATTAAAAGGATTTTCTAAAAAGATTTCCAATAACATATTAAAAATAGAAATAGTTTCTGATTATAGTGATGGATACAAAAAATGAGAATCTTAAGGACACAGTGCATCCCTTCCAGGCACTGGCAGCTTCTCTTCATTTTTAAATAAGCAAAACAATTATTTTGTTTGTTGTTAAAAATTATTGTACTTTAGGGGTGCCTGGGTGGTTCATTTGGTTAAGCATCTGACTCTTGATTTCTGCTCAGGTCATGATCTCAGGGTCTTGAGATGGAGTGCTGTGTAGGGCTC
Source organism: Spilogale gracilis (assembly GCA_004023965.1). Taxonomy (NCBI): domain Eukaryota; kingdom Metazoa; phylum Chordata; class Mammalia; order Carnivora; family Mephitidae; genus Spilogale; species Spilogale gracilis. The sequence continues at coordinate 12,413 of PITA01029322.1, read as the reverse complement.
CCCAGTGAGTAAGGAGTTTGGTCAAGATTCTTTCTCTCCCTCTCCCTTCTTTTCCTCCCACCCCACCCACTCTCCTGCTCATATGCCATGCACTGTCTCCAAAAAATAAAATAAAATGAAATGAACTTTTAAAAAGAAATATTGTACTTTAGTATTATATGTAACAATTTTTTACTTTTCTTCCTATTAAATACAGAAAAGATAATCTGTAGTTTTATCTGGAATTTAGTTTATACTCTACAAAAAAAAAAAAAAGGATGTGCAGGTAAACAGTTTATACAAAGGCTAGATTTGATTTTAATTAGGTATGTTATACGTGTTAAGCTTGTCAGAGATGTTAGAACCATACTCATAGCGTAATATTCAACCAATCTATTAAGCTTAAAGAGTTTTGTAGAAAAGTCGGCTTGAAATTATTTTTGTACCTTGGGATTTTAGTTCAAGTTTGTTAATAAGAAGGACGCTTTGGAATTTAGCAGAACTAATCATTTTCACATGTAATTTAAAAGAAACAAAGTGAAATTAAATTGCCTTAGTAAATCTTATTTGAAATAAATGATATGCCTTCTATTTTAATATGTCTTTTCTTTGGCTTTAGCACTGATAGACAAAGTATGTGAAGGTAAAAGATCCTTGGTATAATAATCTCTCTGTATTTTTATGATATAAGCCAAAATTGTTTTTATTATTAAAAGTAAGTTATGTTTTACTTCTTAGTTCCATTGGTGAATATGATAAAGCTATCCAGGCTTTTAAGTCAACACCACTTGAAGAGTTAGAAGACATCATAGGTTTTGCATTGGCTTTATTTATGAAAGGTCTATATAAAGAAAGCAGCAAAGGTGAGTATGTTGCTTGAAGCTAAAGGACACATCTTACTTTTTCAAGGCTGAGTGGAATTTAATCACAACAGGATTACATGCAGAAAGATGGAACACTAATTCAGGAGTAGGGGTTGCAATGTTTATGGAAATCCAACTAGGAGTCAGGAATGACACTGGGTACTTTTTATCTGTTCCTTCCATTAGTACATTATTATGTGAGTAGTCCTTAAAGCAGTGTTAGGAGCTGAATGTTTTCTTAAATTATTTACATAAGGAAACTGAGGCCCAAGATCACGTAAAGTACAGTTAGCATTTGAAAGCAGGTCTTTGCTTAAATGTAAATTTCTGGTAAGTGAAGACCGTGACCATTATTGGTAATAGTGTGTTTCATTTTCTCCAAAACTGCTCATTAAGTACATTTTCATATATAAGCCCAGCCTATGTATGTGCATCTCACTGTTAAGTATCTACAGCTTGATGGAGTTACTGGTATCCATGTGGAAATTTTTGTGGTCTCTCAATGGCTGAAGGCCTTCACATCCCTTGAAGACTTCTCTGTAGATTCTGAAGATAGAAGTTAGGAAGTTTCTCATAATAATCCTAACAATATCCCCAGGATCACTTTGGACCAGCTAAACCTAGTTAGATTATCTAAAAATTTTTTCCATCCTCTTGAAAATAAGGAAACAGTAAGATACGATTTTAGTTAGACCTTGAAAAAAATAGGATTAAGAAGAGAGAAATTTCACTGTTTTCGATCAGGATTGTGTTTATTTGTTTTGTTTTTGTTTCTACCTCTGTATGATAGCCTATGAGAGAGCTTTGTCTGTTGTTGAATCGGAGCGGGACAAAGCCCATATCTTGACAGCTCTGGCAATAACTGAGTATAAACAAGGAAAAATGGACGTAGCCAAGACATTGTTGTTTAAATGGTATGTGTAATTGACATCAACACTTAACATGACCAGATTAAATATTGGATTACAAACTGGAACACTGTAAAAGGAGGTTTTTCATGTTGTAGGAAGTTTTTGGTGAACAAAAGGGATTGGACTGACCTGATTATGAACTGATAGTCATAGGAGGAACTAGAGATCATGGCTTAATTCTTAGCTCTGGGTCTATCTGGTCCTTCAAAACTATCTGTAAACTCTGTGTGTATTATTTATGTCTTTAAAAGAGTAATTGATCATCTGATCTAGTAGGACTTTAAAATTTTAATGAAGGGAGTTCTAACTAGCTTATTTTTTGGCCTCTTTGGTCCCCAAATAGATTTTTTTCCTCTTTATTTTTCATGTTAACTTGATAACATTCATTTAAAATTAAAGCTTTAAAAAATATACCAGTATAACTTGTAACTATTTCTGTGTTTTTGGAATAAAGTAGTAAAATACTAGCCTGTGATATTTGTGGTTATTTGAATGGTTATATGGTTAGTTATTTTGCTAAAACCCAGGCTCAAAAACACTACTTGTATTTGCTTCATTAGATATAATGAACAGAGAAGAAAGGTCCTTGGTATTTTTAACTGCTTTAGACATTTAGGGAAATTGCTGTCCCCAGAAACCAAGGAATCTGTTTTATATTTATCTTAAAACTGGGCTTACTTTGGGGAATCCGTAAGTAAATTGCTTTTTTACTAAATGTTAACTATGTTGTAATAGTTACAGACTATTGTACTATGGCTAATAGACAATTGAAAATATTTGCAGCTCTATCTTAAAGGAACCAACCATAGAAAGCCTTCAAGCCCTGTGTGCTCTTGGATTGGCAATGCAGGATGCCACACTGTCAAAAGCAGCACTTAATGAATTACTGAAGCACACCAAACAGAAAGACAGTGATTATCCAAAGTGCCTTCTGACTTCATCGATTTATGCACTGCAAGGCCGCAGTATGGCAGTGCAGAGACAAGCATCTAAAGCTGTTCACAGGTAAATTCTGTACAAGTGAACTTGAGATAATTATAATTGATGAGCTAATCTGACATTCGGACCTTATTAAGAATATAAAATGAGTGGGGCGCCTGAGTGGCTCAGTGGGTTAAAGACTCTGCCTTCGGCTCAGGTCATGATCTCAGGGTCCTGGGATCAAGGCTCAGGTTGGGCTCTCTGCTTAGCAGGGAGCCTGCTTCCTCCTCTCTCTGCCTGCCTCTCTGCCTGCTTGTGATCTCTGTCTCTGTCAAATAAATAAATAAAATAAAATCTTAAAAAAATATATATAAAATAAGTGAAGCATATATTTTTGTAAGCCAGAATGTAGTTTTCTGAAATTGCACTTAGGACCAGGTAGCTCACTATATATATTATTTCATCTATAAAGATTTTTTTGGAAAAAAATCAGTTGATAAGGAGTTAAGAGAACAGAAATTTTGAACTTATTCAATAAGTTAAGCCCTGACCCTCATTTTGATACAGAAGTTCTTACTTATTCTCAAGTTAGTGATATGGTCCATTTGTTATTTGATACTGTCCAGCTTGATGGTTTTAGGAATTTTTTGGCCACTCAGACATTCACCACTGTCTTCAAAATTTAGAAAACAGAAAGCTCTTATTACTAGCAAATAATAATAACAAAATAGTTATTTTATTTTCAGCAGTAAAATTTTCTTTTTTCTTTTAAGATTTATTTATTTTAGAGAGAGAGTGTGTGTGCGTGCATGAATGGTGGGAGGAGCAGTGGGAGAGAAACTCAGGCAGGCTGTGCTGAGCATGGAGCCCCATGCAGGGCTTGATCACATGGCCCTGAGGTCACGAACCAAGCCACAACCAGGAGTCAGACACTTAATGAACTTAGCACTCAGCCACCCCAGCGGTGAAGTGTTCTAAATGAAATTTATTTTCCTTTAACAATTTTCATCTCTGTGTTTTCCTTGAACACAACATATTAAATTTCCTTAGCTTTTCTTTATTAGATTAAGTTTTGTAATATCATAATGCTGATTTTTCCTTTTTATTTTCATAAGGACTCTTGGTGTATCTAGAAGATATGTTTTCTGAGAATTAAGGCACTTTCATTCACACATAGACAATTAATATGAACTTGTTTTAGGTGTCTATAAGATTTTGAACTTAGGTACTAACTACATTGTTCATTGCTTTTACTTTTCAAAGTTTAAAGTGACTCATCTCTAAGCCTTTTGCTTTTGCTCTCTATAGTAATCCAGCTGATGCTGCTCTTTGGTCTCTGTTGTCCCGAGTAGTTGCTCAGTATACTCACCGAAATGCAAAGGTGAGTAATGTTCTCAATTCTGGCAAAAAGATAAAATAACTTGTGGTGTAGTAAGTAACATAATTTTTAGAATATTAACATTATCATTCTGGGAAATAACTAATGCAGCAAAGGAGTTCTGTTATTGAACCAGATTTTCTGTTAGTCATTTGATAAGTAGTACATTGAGTTTCTTTCGTGTACTATTGAAATGTTCTGGGCATTATGAAAGATACAGAGAACTAGGTGGACTTTTTTTGAACACCTAAAATTATGTTAATGGCAGTGTGGTTAGGTTATGTTTATAATGTTGTCATTTAGGAAGAAATAACTGTTGTTTTTTGAATCCCAAAAGATAGTTTTATTTAAACGCTCTTCAAAGATAAGAAAATAGGAACTAGAACATTGCTAATGTCTAAAATCTAAAAATGTGAATCTCAACAAGAAGTCCTTAATTTTCTATAAGAGGGAGTATGTATTTTAGTTCATAGTGGCCAGATATTTTTAGGGGTCTATAAAGTGTTCGTTAATTTCTGTGGTTACTATGTCCTTTCATAGTTGCTTAATTAGTGGGTAAACATAATGGTAGTAGGTAGTACGTTTTGAACACTTACTACATCTAATAATTCCACTGTCTGAAGTCTGTGTGGGTCTGATTTTGTTATTCCTACTCATTTTTGCACATGCTAGATCAGAGAACCTAGGAGAGCATCATTAGTAGATACTAGAATGAAGTACTTATTATGTGCCAACTATTATATATTGTCATTTAATCCCAACAACCACATAAAGTAGCTGAAATTAATGTCCATTGTATAGAGAACACTTGAGACATAGAGAATAAGTAACTTGTGTAAAACCACAGTTAGTATTTGTGATGATGGATTATCTCAGATCTAACTCCTGAATCCTCTGTTCTGTTTTCATTTTAGTCCATCTTCTATTTGTTTTATATTGACATTTTTAGAGGTTATTTTTAGCAGTCTTCTTATGCTAACTCTGATGTATATGTGTAAAACATTTCTGATACAATTCCAATATAAAAGTATGAGAACAGAAAACTTCTGAATTCAAATGAAAACATTCTCATAATTCACTTTCTTTTCCAAGTAAAATGTCTAACTGAATTTAAAAATTAAGGATTTCAAATTTACTTTACAAAAATTATGATGTATGTATTTTTCTCATTTTCAGTTTTGAGTTGATTATTGAATCCATGATTTGCTTCAAGGTGCTCCGGCTATTCATTTTAGTAGGAACTACGGAAATTTTTAAAATATCTTATTTTCATGGAGTAAAACTATGTTAATCCTAAAATAACTTTTGGGATTCTGTTTCTCTTTCAGTCTTCCTTTCACATTCTTTTATATTGTTAGGAAATATGTACTTGTGTTTGGTGTAAAATGGTGTAACTTTTGCACCATTAATGAGTATTTTAAAAGAGCAGAGTTGAATTGATCATAGTAGATAAAATTTTTTATAAAAATACTAAACTTGTCTCTTAAAGCACTCATCATTTGATGAGTTTGGAAGTTATGAATGTGATAAAACTGAACTTTTCAAATAATTTAATAGAAAGATTTTTATCTGTTAATTATTATTTATGATAGTTTTTATATTTATCTAAATAATTATTTTCTATTACAGGGAGGTGCTGTAGCAGGAAATGTGGCTAATGTTTTGGACTCAAATCATGGAAAGGTTAGTTTTCTCCAGTACAAAGGAAATGTTCTATTGTTAAATGATACTATTGATGAAACAATAAAATAATTTTCTTCCTGAGTTTGGGAAGTTAAAGTCACATCATACTTGATATAGTCCTATTTTTAGTTAATTTGAAAGTCATGGAACTATAAAGATAATTGGTTAATACTCTTCTTTTTGTTTTATGCAGAAGGCATTACTGTACACTGCAGTGAATCAGTTAGCTATGGGAAGCAGTTCAGGAGAAACTGAAAAAAATATTGCACTAAAGACCATTCAGAAAGCAGCTCTTCTTTCTCCAGGTGAATATAATATCCATTTCATTTAATTCAGATTCTTCTGGTCTTGCATTTGTGACCTGTAGGTATAAAGTTTGCATTTCATGAAATAAGGGAATTTTAGGAAAATATTTTAAGCTTTTGCATGTTATTTGATTATCTTGCATTTGACTACTGATAATTAAGAAATACTCAATTCTTGAAGCAGGCTGAAAGGAATATCTACACAAAGATATTTTATTACTTTTTATTGAAAGTATTGAAAATACTCTTTATTGTGTATTTTCAGGAAGTAGTTTTCTTTTTGTTTTCAATCACCTGGCTTAATAAGGTTTACCTATAGCTACTAAATTATTTAATGAACATATTCAGTTATTTTAGTTATTGTTATGGGTAGTTAGCTCCTTAAATAGTGGAGGTTTGTCTTCTGGGGTAACTCTTTGAAATATCAAGGCTATATGGCCTTAACTGAGCTCTTCTTTGTGTCTTTGATCACACTAATTACTGAGGAAGTACCTATGACACATCAGTATACTTCCATTATCATTGCTAGAGGACTGGAATGCCTATCAGTGTGTATTTTTGTATAATAATATTTTTAATATGAGATATAGAATTAAATAATTTTTTTCCTGCAGAGCACTTCAAATATTTCTTAAGTCAGAAAACTTTTGCTTTTGGCTAGGGAATGTTAGGAAACAAATTGTGCAAAATAAGTCCAATGTTCTCTTCACAATAAATTTTAAAGATCTTAACTAAACCACAGAATATTTAATAAATCAGAGATTATTCTATAAAACAAGTTAACAGACCAGCATCTTGTTTATTCTTTGTTTTATTTATGTACTAGAACAAAAAGAGACCCTACACATTTGGATGTGTCTTTGTTATGCATTAGATAAGTTTTTGATTTTTAGACGTTATTTCAGTAAAGTATTAGAATTACTCTCAAGGATTTTTACTGTGGATCTAGAGTGATAAAAGATCTATTAGCTTTTGATTGTATGAGTGACAAACTTTAGGAAGGTGAGATTGCCCAGATAAGGTCTTCTCTAATGATCTTATTTTCCCATGTTACCTGGAGAAATAGATACTCAAGGAATCAGAGTCATCATGTAAGATGCTTAAAACAGGGACTGAGTAATGAAGATGAGTGCCTGTTTGAGACTTGGTTTTGGAGTCCAGTGAAAGTAAATACAATTGTAGCTATATACCTAATCCTTATAGATCTTTATCCTTGTAGAACTATATCAAAGTATAGTTTTGATAGATGATATTCCAAGAAATCTTTTCAGAAATTTAAATATAATCCCAAGAATTTAGAATTAAATTAGAAAAATCCAGTTTCTGCTAGGTTAGTGCTTCTGTGATATTAAAAGGTATTTTAGCAAATTATATTTAAAAAATTGTACGTTCATAGTATATACATATAATGATATTATCATTTGGTTTCATAGGGAATTTGAGTTGCTGATTATTTATGGAAGAGTTAGTGAAAGCAGCGATTCTTTTGAATTGTGACAGAAGTTATTGCCAGCTAATATCCATTTCTTTCCTCCTGAAATTAAAACTATCCCCTAAGATTCCCTAAAAGGAGTTCTTCACTTAATCTTAGAAATAAGTTAATATTCAGAAATTGAGTCCACTTGATTTGGAATTTGGGTTTTAGGCCTGTTGACACCTGAGCCATCATCTAGTTCACTTGTGTTTTATAGAAAAATGGGTCACAAAGGGAAAGCTGGCACACATTTAATTAGTGGCATTGTTAAAACGAAAACTCAGATCTAAGACTTAGTCACATGTCTTTCATTATACGATAATCAGATTTCATGAATTCTAAGGAATGGTTCCCATTTCCTTATTCTGGAGTTTGATTATGTCTGTCGTTACTTAAAATAAGGTAATCATTGTCTTGGGCAGAAATTATTTTATAATATGGAGATATGCATTTAATTTTTTTTGTAAAAATTTTTTATCTGCCTAAGATTTCTCATGATTCCTGTACTACTAGCAGTAATACTGATCGTCTTTTTTATTTTTATTATTTATTTATTTATTTATTTATTTATTTATTTATTTATTTATTTAAGATTTTCCTTATTTAACAGAGAGAAATACAGCCAGAGAGGGAACACAAGCAGGGGGAGTGAGAGAGGGAGAAGCAGGCTTCGTGCCGAGCAGGGAGCCCGATGTGGGATTCGATCCCGGGTCTCCGGGATCATGACCTGAGCCGAAGGCAGTCGTTAACCAACTGAGCCACCCAGGCACCCCAATACTGATCTTCTATAAGTAAAATAGATGTACATTTCAGACATTAACAGGGGTATATTGGATGGAACAGTTATATAAGAAAACATATAGAGCTTAAGTCAAAATTTTTGTTTAAATGACTATATTGTTAACTTGCACCTCTGTGGAATTTTAAAATTAGTTGTCTGTTTGGGTTTTGTGGGGTTTTTTGGAAGATTTTAAAGTAATCTCTACACCCGGTATGGGGCTCAAACTCAACCTTGAGGTCAGGAGTTGCATGCTCCACCGACTGAGCCATCCAGGTATGCCAAAATTATTTTTTTAAGCATAGCAGGACTAAGACTGGGCAAATATTATCTTGCAAAATAATGATTTATAAAAGCTCTTGTAAGGTCTAAATTCTTTACACCTTTTTTTTTTTTTTTTAAGATTTTATTTATTTATTTGAGAGAGAGAAACACAACTAGAGGGGGAACATAAGCAGAGGGAGTGAGAGAGGGAGAAGCAGGCTTCCCGCCGAGCAGGGAGCCCGATATAGGGCTCGATCCTGGGACTCCGGGATCATGACCTGAGCCGAAGGCAGTTGCTTAGCCAGCTGAACCACCCTAATGCCCCTCTTTTTCACAACTACCTTTTTAGAAAAGAGGCACCTATATGCGTAATCTTCATTATTACCACCTCAGTCTACTGCTTCCCCCTCTCCCCTGATGCTGCTGTCAAGGTGTGAAGGAAAGAAAGATCAAATCAGTGAAGAGATATATAATCCTAGAATTGCTTCACTTGGAATAATAAAATGACTTTCATGCTTGGCTATTTGGAACATAGGTAAATGGAGGGGTGCCTGGGTGGCTCAGAGTTAATCCTTTGCCTTCGGCTCAGGTCATGGTCTCGGGGTTCTGGGATCGAGTCCCACATCTGGCTCTCTGCTCGGTAAGGAGTCTGCTTTCCCCCTCTCTTTCTACCAGCCTCTCTGCCTACCTGTGATCTCTCTCTCTCTCTGTCAAATAAAGAAGTAAAATATATATATATATTTTTAAGATTTATTTATTTATTTGACAAAGAGAAACACAGCCAGAGAGGGAACACAAGCAGGGGGAGTGAGAGAGGGTGAAGCAGGCTTCCCGCCGAGCAGGGAGCCCGATGTGGGGCTCGATCCCTGGTCTCCAGGATCATGACCTGAGCCGAAGGCAGTCGCTTAACCAACTGAGCTACCCAGGCACCCCAGTAAAATCCTTTTTTTAAAAAAAGAACATAGGTAAAGGGAGTTGTTGTGAGCTTTTTCCCTTGGCTCAGACTTTTCTTAAAAACTGAGAAATAGGGGCACCTGGGTGGCTTGGTTGGTTGCGCGAATGCCTTCAGCTCAGGTCATGATCCTGGAGTCCCGGGATTGAGCCCTGCATTGGGCTCCCTGCTCAGTGGGAAGCCTGCTTCTCCCTCTCCCACTCCCCATGTAGTGTTCCCTCTCTAGTTGTGTTTCTCTCTGTCAAATAAAAAAATAAAATCTTAAAAAAAAAAAAAACCTGAGAAACAATATTATCTTGCTCTTACTATGATTGAACCTTTAGGTTTGAGTGATGCCCGTAAGTATCTCTTTGAGACTTGCCCTTGGAGTCTGATGAAAGTGAATATACTCAATTTTTCCACAGTAGCACAGTAGTAGTCTAGGCAACTGAGCTAACCAGCCGTGGAAGAACTTAATAAGATATTTCTTACCCTCTGCTGTATTTTGAAAAGAAGGCAAATATTAAAGTATGAATAAAGTAATATATCTTCTGAAAAGTATAAATTAGTTCCCTTTAAGAAAATGGATTTTTTCCTAAAGATACAATTTATTTCAATTTTTAGTTTAATTTAATTTCTTGGTATTTATAAACTCTTAGTGTCATTTTTTTCCTTAGTGTCATTTTTGATAGTTTTTCAGCAGTCTGTTGATATCAACAAGCTTCTAACTATATTCTTTTTTTTTTTTTTTTTTTAACTATATTCTTTATGTTTAGGTGATCCTGCTGTCTGGGCTGGGCTAATGGCAGCCTGTCATGCTGATGATAAACTGGCTCTAGTGAACAACACTCAGCCAAAAAGAATGGATTTGTACTTGGCACTGTTATCTGCTGTTTCTGCTTCAAGTAAGTTTAAAAAAACATTTTATACATAATGAATTCAGGGTAAAGTACTCAGAAGGATATTGCAAAAAGTAGTGGGCATAATTAGCCCTGCACTAAAGGCTGAATGCTCTCATCTGACAAAGCTTAAAAACAAGTTTTGAAAAGATGAAGTCATTTTCTAGAGACTAAAATACGTGTAGAACAAAGCCTAAGAACATAATAGGGAATACAAAAATGTTCAGCATTCAACAAGGTAAAATTTACAATGTCTCATATTCAATTAAAACTTAATAGGCATGCAAAGAGGTAGAAAAGTACCACCCATAATGAGATAAATCAATCAATAGAAACAGATCCACAGATGACACACTAAAAATCCCTTTAAAATGTAATTGACACTATAAAGTGCATATTACAACAGTAGCACAAAGATTCAGAGGGGAAATGGAAATATTTTGTGAAATTTTTATACTATAAGTGAAGTGGTATATTACTTAAAGGTTCACTGTGGCAGGTTCAAGATGAATACTTTAAAATGTAGGTACTAAATAAATAAAGTTATAGCTAACAAGTCACCAAGGTAGATAAAAAAAATCGTAAAAAATAATTCAAAGAAGAGGAAAAGGGACCAAAGACTCAGATAAAACAAATAGAAAACAAGTAACACATTGGAGTTAAGCCCAACCATATCAATAGTGAGGTTAAATGGCTTAAACACCCCAGTTAAAAAGGCAGAAACTGTCAGATTGAATAAAAAAGCAAGAGCCAACTAAATACTGCCTAAAAGAAACATATACAAAATATAAATTTATATTTAAATATAAAGATGAAAATAGCCTAAAAAGTAAAAGGTTGGAAAAAGATATACTATGCCAACACTGATCAAAAGAAGGTTGGAGGGGTGCCTGGGTGGCTCAGTTGGTTAAGCAACTGCCTTCGGCTCGGGTCATGATCCCGGAGTCCCGAGTTCGAGCCCCACATTGGGCTCCCTGCTCCACGGGAAGCCTGTTTCTCCCTCTCTCACTCCCCCTGCTTGTGTTCCCTCTCTAGCTGTGTTTCTCCCTGTCAATAAATAAATAAAATCTTAAAAAAAAAAAAAGGGTTGGAATGTCAATGCTAATTTCAGACAAATTGGATTTCAGAGCAAATGATATTGCCAGTGATAAGATCATTTCAGAATGGAATTAGTTCATCTGGAGGATATAACCGTGCTGAGCATTTACACACCAAGCAACAGCTTTAAAACACGTAAAATCGGCATTGTATTTCACAATAAAGTAGTTAGAAAAAAGAAACTTGTGGAAAAATGTATGAAGCAAAAAGTTACAGAATTGAAAAGAGGGACACACAAATCCACAATTATATAGTTAGAGAGTCAGTGCTCTTCTTTTGATAATTGACAGAACAATTGAACAAAAAAATCAGTAAAGATATAATAAAGACTTGAACAACACTGTCAACTAAATTGACCTAACTGGCATTTCTGGAATGCTTCTAAGAACAGTATTGTCAAGTGCACCCAGAACATCTACCTACATGTCTTATGGGCCATAAAAAGTTCTAAATAAATTTAAAAGGCTTCAAATCATATACTGAAGCATACTGTCTTAATATAATAGAATTAAGTTAAAAAGCAGTAACAGAAAAATATCTGGAGAATTCCCAAATATTTAGAAACTAAATAACTTACTTCTAAAGAATCCAGTTCAAAGAATAAGCTAGAAGGGAAGTTAGAAAATATCTTGAACTGAATGAGAAGGAAAAAAACATTTCAAAGTTCTACAGTGCTATTTACTAAAGCCTTGCTCTCAGGAAATTTATAGTATCAAACGTCTACATTAGAAAATGGGCGCCTGGGTGGTTCAGTGGGTTAAAGCCTCTGCCTTCAGCTCAGGTCATGATCTCAGGGTCCTGGGATCCAGGCCTGCATCGGGCTCTCTGCTCAGCAGGGAGCCTGCTTCCCCATCTCTTTCTCCCTGCCTCTCTGTCTACTTGTGATCTCTCTCTCTGTCGAATAAATAAATAAAACCTTAAAAAAAAAA
>PITA01029321.1:0-18062 GCA_004023965.1 Spilogale gracilis | reverse complement strand
GTGGAAAGAGCCAAGGTGCCCTTCAACAGATGAATGGATAAAGAAGATGTGGTCCATATATACAATGGAATACTATGCCTCCATCAGAAAGGATGAATATCCAACTTTTGTAGCAACATGGACTGGACTGGAAGAGATTATGCTGAGTGAAATAAGCCAAGTAGAGAAAGTCAAGTATCACATGGTTTCACTTACTTGCAGTGCATAAGGGGTAATATAGAGGACAGTAGGAGAAGGAAAGGAAATGGGAAGTAGGGTAATCCAGGGAGAGAAAACAAAACATGAGAGACTTTAGACACAGAAACAAACTGAGGAACTTGGAGGGAGGGATGGGGGATGGGAGAGCCTGGTGGTGGGTACTGGGGACACCTATTTCATGGAGCACTGGGTGTGGGGCATGGGCAATGAATCTTGGAATAGTAAAAAATAAAATAAATTTAAAGTAAAAAAAAAAAAAAATTCCTCCAAATACTTTAATTGCCTTGTACTGACATCGTGCCTTTCCCAGGGAGTTACTGTTGTCGGAGTTTCTGAATATCATTTTTGTTGTCCTAAAGTAATAAATTTTGCTAAATCTGCCTTCCTTCCTCAGTTTATTCTAGCTGTCTCTCAGTTTTTGCTCCTTTAATCTATTATTTGGAATCAATATCATTTTTCTTCTTGAAATGGCACTCTTCCTTTCGAATTCAGGTAGTTCATATCATGGTTTTCTTGAAGGGCTCACCTCCGGCTCCCTTATTTTCTAGCGATCTTCCTCTTTCTTGCATTCTCTACCTCTACCACACCATCAGACTTCTGAATTTCCGATATCCGTTGTATAGGATTGTGGCTTTCTTCAGCATCCTGTACCCCAGGCTCCCCCTCCTCTTGCCAGGCCAGCTTTCTGCACAGCTGATGTCTGCCTTAGATCTCACTCTTCTCCTCAGCTGGGTGAATCTTCCCTGACTCAGCTCTCGGGTCCTCTCCTCATATACCCCCTCGCTTTGATGGACGGCACCCTCAAATAATCATTCAGAAACGGTGTTTGGGAAGTAGATTGTTCAGTCCTTTTATGTCTGAAAATGTATCTATTCTGCTCCAAAACTGGTTAATAGTTTCATCTAGTATGAAATTTTAGGTTGAAATAATTTCAGACTAAACTTTGAAGTCCCTGCTCCATCGACATCTGTCATTAAGAGTTCCTGCAGAGAGGGCGCCTGGGTGGCTCAGTTGGTTGGGCGACTGCCTTCGGCTCAGGTCATGATCCCGGAATCCTGGGATCGAGTCCCACATCGGGCTCCCTGCTCGGCGGGAAGCCTGCTTCTCCCTCTCTCTCACTCCCCCTGCTTGTGTTCCCTCTCTAGCTGTGTTTCTCTCTGTCAAATAAATAAAATCTTAAAAAAAAAAAAAAAAGAGTTCCTGCAGAGAAATGTAATTCTAGTCTGATTTGTGTTTCTAGTTTATATTGAGTAAGGTACATTAGTATTTAAAGGTACCTTGTATTTTTTGGTCAAATTAACATTCTCCCTAATTTCGTTCCTGTTGCATTTTTCTGACATTTCATATATCTGATTCGATCCAAGACAAGGTAGCATCCATTTATAAAACGTTAGGTGTATTTGTTTTTATTGAAAAGTAATCATTGAGAATGCTTACGTTATATTTCATGAATGTCCTTAAAAATCTCTTTATCCTGATCAGAAATTTCTGACCAAGAACTAGAGAGTAAATGATTCATGAAAAGGAAGATATGTGACATAACATAAATTGGAGGGAAAAAAATTGAAAAAGAGAATATTGGAAATCTGTAGATGAAGGAGTAAATCTGTGTCCACAGATATTCGAAAATATGTCAGACTTTGGAATTTGTGAGAAATCACATACAAAGGAACACTTAGCCCTCCTAATAGAAGGTTCCACCTAGTGTAGTAACATTTCTAGATTCCTTCACTCTGTCACTCATTTCTTCCCAGGGAAAGTGGATTAATTCTGGTCATTGAGGAGTTAGAAAAAGAAAGCGGTCTGTATGGTCCATTTCCTCCCTCTCTAGGGAAGTTCGTGCCTGCAGAAAGTAGTTTTGACACTGATCCTTCAGGCTCTGGGAGGGACGAGTGATCACGTAGGGCTGCCTGAGGGGTGGCTGAGCCCCTGCTGCAGAAGTGACATTAGCAAGTCCATTGTCGCCCCAGGATCTCCAACAGCTCTATTTGTAACAAAATGACATTTAGACCTTCATTTGCCTCCTCCCTTTGTCTTTTTTTAAAAAATATATTTATTTATTTATTTGACCCAGAGAAAGAGAGATCACAGGTAGGCAGAGAGGCAGGCAGAGAGAGAGGGAGAAGTTGACTCCCTGCTGAGCAGAGAGCCTGATGTGGGTCTGGATCCCAGGACCCTGAGATCATGACCTGAGCGGGAGGCAGAGGCTTAACCCTCTGAGCCACCTAGGTGCCTCCCTCCCTTTGTCTTTCAGTTGGTTCAGAACTGGGGCAGTAAACAGACAAGTGATTTTTCTCAATCTTCTCAAACTCAAAAAAAAAAAAAAAAAAGATCAGCATTTAATATTTAATCACCACATATCTCTTCTGAGGAACTACTACCTAGCAGGGGTTATTCTGTATTAGTACTTAGACTTCTCTGACTATTCCTACTTCCTGTTTTTTGCAAGACTGCTACCCTCCTAAGGTCCTCACAGCATTCAGTGTAGACCAGTCTGTCACTGCTTGTTTACTTCCCTAAATCCTGTTTGTTATTCTTTATTTGATCTTAAGTTTGGTGCAGGGACTGGGTGTTCCTACCTGTATTTCCTTAGCCTCTAGGTACTTATTAAATATCTACTAAATGATGGAATTTAACAAGTAAACCACAATTTCTGTGCTTATTAGGGTAGCTTTCTTTCTAGCTGAGAGGGCAGACAGCTAAATAATTACTCAATAATGTGGTTAGCATACAAGTATAGATAGGGACCAAAGGCTATGGAAACACATAAAGAAAAAGTTAAGTGTATTTGGAAGAGACCTAGTGGTAGTTCATTCTCCAACAGCAGAAACCATCACCACCTCAGCCTTTTGAAATTTCCAGTATTTGTGCATGTTTCAAATGTATTCAATATATTGACATAATAGTGTGTGAACGTAAGTTATAAATGTGTATGAGCCAACCCATACTGAGATGATTACCTGTCAGTGACCTAAGTGCTCCGTTTTTTTATTGACTCAAATAAGTTTAGAGACCGTGAACCAAAACCCTGAAATAGTTATAGTCTTGGTGACTTTCGTTCAGCTCCCCAACACCTCCCCCCAAATCAGGGACCCCTATGGCCTGACAGATCGACCGATGTCCTCTATTCTGTAGTCTGATTATGATAAACACTACACGGTGTTAATTTAAAACCTTATTTATTCTTTCCCTACAAATATTATAAACAAATGGCCCTGAATTGTAGGTTTTGGGATCCACTGAGTTTTTTTTTTTAATCTTTATTATTATTATTATTATTATTTTTTAAAGACTTTATTTATTTGACAGAGAGAAACACAGCCAGAGAGGGAACACAAGTGGGGGGGGTGAGAGAGAGAGAAAGGGGCTTTCCCCCCCAAGCAGGAAGCCTGATGCAGGGCTCGATCCCAGGACTCTGGGATCATGGCCTGAATGACCTGAGCTAAAGGCAGATGCTTAATGGCTGAACCACCCAAGCATCGTAGGGATGGATATTTCAAAGTCATCATGTTGCAGACTCAGCATATTTTAATTACCCCTCCAGTCCTCCCCCAAGTTTCTCTTCTGTTCTCTTTCTTAGCTTAAAGACACTGCCATTTGTCATTTGACCCTGCCAGAAACTTTCCAGTTTAATATAAAGTATTTCAACTAATGTGTGGATTTGCCCCCAATTAGCATGCGATCAAAAAGTCCTTTTAAAAATTTTTTTTGGAAAAGGAAGGTTGAAATTAAAGGAAAAAAATGAGGGCTGCTGGCTTAAGAACATCCCATGCATGACCAAGTCCAGTTACTTACCATGAAAGAAAGAAAGCTG
This sequence comes from Spilogale gracilis, assembly GCA_004023965.1. Taxonomy (NCBI): domain Eukaryota; kingdom Metazoa; phylum Chordata; class Mammalia; order Carnivora; family Mephitidae; genus Spilogale; species Spilogale gracilis. Next base: position 14,050 of record PITA01029321.1, on the reverse strand, counting down.
TTTGATAATCACTCATTAGATTCTGGATAACTTCAACCACAAGAAGAAAATCTGGCATCTCCATAATAGCACAAAATATGGATTCTCCACAACAGCACAAAAATCCCATTGGTTTACTAATATTTAAAAAAAAGAATCAGGAATTTTTTCATTTAAAAATGAGAGATTAAAAACTTTAAAATGTCACAAATGAACATGCTGGTTCCAACAAGTGTATTAGTACATGCTTTTTGTTTCTCAACATCCATTAACTCCACTTCTGGTAACGAGCCTTGGATTTTTGGGCCGGGGCTGGGGGGGGCTCACCCTTGCCTTGATTTCAGTCTGTATGTTTGGTCATTCCGAGGTTGAGTGGCAGGATATGACTTGGGCCAAGATGAGCAGACCGTGGCATTCTCTCGGCCACAGATTATTCTAGCATGACTCCATCCAAGCCAACCAGCCTCCATCAGAGCAATCCCACAAGCTTTGTTCCAGTGACTGACATGACAGTCTCCTCTCTGCTTGACTCGAATCTAATAGCGATTCAAGCCTCGTTCGTGAGCAGCCACGAACACAACACAATACAGAAAAGGTTGGAGCGGAGAGATGAAGTAAAATTCATGGTAATTTCAAGTCTGTAAATTGAAGCATGCCTAAATCAGCTCTAACACCTTGTACTTTTTAGTTACATCAGCCAATAAATAGCCTTTCTTCCATTCAAAACCATAGAGTGGATATTTGACCATTTGCAACATAAAAATCTAACATAAGTTTTAGTCAAACCAATGCAATAAAGGCCTTGTTTTTAAAAATGTTTTTGTGGGTGGTGGTGGTGGTGGTGGTGGTGTAGGACTTCCCTTACAAGGTCATGGAGTGAAAGAATGAGGGCGTGACGATACCGAGAGAAAAGTTTCAAAAAATGAAGAGAGGTGATGAACACAAACTTGAACAGCTCCTTGCCGTCAGCTGGGAAACAGACCTCGGGAGCTGCAGAATCCATACCTTCTGTGGCGGCATGCATGAATGATGGAGTTACTCAGGGTTACCAAATGCTCTGGGGAGGTCAAAGATGAGGACAGAGAAAGATAACTTGATTTGGGAAGGGAAGACCAGTGAGAAGATTTAAGATGGTAGTTCTAAATTAAAAAAAAAAAAAAAAAAGATAGGTGTAGCAATGATTCAAGGAAACCTCTTGAAAAAGCCCTGACTTTCTCATATACTATTATCTCATCAAAGCTAAGACTGATGATTTTAAGAACACCACTGTTTTTATACCAGCAAGGAATACCTCTGCAAATTAAACTATAACCTGGAACTAATGGTAATATGCATGCCAATTAAGAGCTATTATAATGCAAAAAAATGGGCATTGTAGATTTGGTAAAATAGGATAACAAGCCACTGGAGTGAATGATAACAGCAGTTGTCTGTCATTCATGATGAACTTAATAATATTCATCAAGGATTATCTTGGTCATACATGTGAGCTGCTTTTGTTGATTAGTTTTTATGTGGGCTAGAATAAATGAGAAATTCAGTTCTTGTCTCAGTAATTGCCCAAGAAAAGTAATGTCTTTTTAGGTAGTTGTATGATGCTGCTTCCTATTGTATATAGAGGTTGCTTAATGGAATTAGTCACTGACTCTCTCTGAAACCGTTTCTCTGGGATGCTGAGTTGGTCTGTCTTTTTGAATCAGTCATATGCAAGGGCCACTGGGACCCTGCTGACGCCACTTCCGCTGTTTTCCACCCAGTGAGCACCAGCTGGGTCTAGACGAGATGCTGAGGACAGCAGAGTGCACAGGCCCAAGGTGGGCCTACCTTCTCAGAGCGTATATTCTAGTTGACAGGAAACAGCCAATCAATGTAAAAACAATAATCAAGACAATTTCTCACCATGGCAAGTTTATTAAGAAAGCAAGCACGGCGATGGGGAGAATAATTAAGAACACGGTCAGGGCAGGCCTTTGCGGGATGACATGAAGAATGTGAAAGAGGTCATCACGAAAAGACCAGGGCCAAGTGTGATACCGGTGGGGGTGGCCTGCGTGATGGGGCTAGGGCAGAAATGATCTACGTTTAAGTGACACCAGCAAGGAAGGGCCGGGGTGGGAAGCTGGTACGTGGAACAGGCCAGACAAGGCCGGAGAGCAAGAGGTATGGAGAGCAGTGGTTCTCAGCTGTGGCCACACATCGCAGCAACCAGGAGATGTATAAAATAATAGCACTGCTTTGGGTCCTCTCCAGAAGTTCTGATTGATTTCGTCTGGCGCAGGCCCCGCTCGAGGTATCTGCCAAGCTCTCCTGGCAGTTCCAATGGGTCGCCAAGGTTGAGGATGTCCCTGCACGAGCGTGTCGCTATAGCCCTGGGAAGGGAAGAAGACCTTATTCCAAACACTAGGCGTAGAACAACATGAAAAGTGCTGACTTTATCCATGAAACACCGCTCACTCCAGGAGGCTGTGCCGGGATGGGGTGTGTTCTGGTCTGGCTCGGATCTTCTTCATGACCCAGAATATTTGTTTGTCCAGTTTTCACTTCTCAGTTTCTTTGATTTCTTTCTCTCCTCTCCTCTGTCTCCTCCACTCCGCGCCCCTCCCTTCCCCTCTGCTTTTCTTTTTTTCTCCCTCCCTCCCTCCCCTGCTTTCTTTCTTTTTCACAATACGAGATCTGTCCCATGCTTAGCTTCCACAGACCCTTGCTTCCTGGCCTCCTGACGTGTGAATTGTCCGTGTGACTCCGAATCTGCCCCCTTTTGCGTCTTGGCACAGAGTTCGTGCAGGAGATGCGGGGCTGTCTGCTCCTTCACGTCCTGTCCCCGTGCACACGGCGTCGCGCAGGACACACCCTTTACCTGTGGGACACGCACGTGGCTGCGTTTTCTGAGCCCCGCTAGCTATTCCTTCCGACACACACCTGTTCAAACCCCACTCTTCCGGGTAACTTCCCACTGATTTTGTGGTTTGGGTTCGTTGAAGTCGGTCGCCCACAAGTAATGACGTGTGCGTACTGCCTGGAGGCCCCACAGTACCCTTCCGTGGATCCTCACTCCTGAGAGTGACTGGTCTTTCACACCACCTCACATGACCAAAGAAGAGGAAAATAGCAAATTCAGTTTCAGCCAGACTTAAAGGCAGCACAGAGCTGAGGCTGATTCTGTGGCTCGCAGTTCCTCTACAGATTTGACCCCACTCTCAGTCCTTGGCAACGTGAGTGTTCTCTGTCGGGACACGATCTTGCTCGGTTCACCTTCATGCCCAGGAGTGTGACGGGAAGCTTAGTCATTCCTCACAGTTCACTTCAACTCAACGGAAAGAAGTGATTGCTTTAGGTGCCCCAAGTGAGAATTTTCCTTTTCTTTTTTTTCCTTCTTTTTGGTATATTTGAAAGAAATAGTTAAGCTTTTTCTACATCCAGGCTATGCTGTGCGAACCTAAAGATAATGGCTAGTAGACATTCACACTCAGGGTGTCCCCGCCACATGCATAGAATCTTCCCGCGCACCTCCTTCTCTCCCAGGACCACACCTGGTTCCTTTCTACTGAAACTATCACTGAAAACTCATCCCACTTATGTGCCCGGGAAAGAGTCCTTATTCTTTGGACAAATTCCAAACATCACATATTCTGATATAGTCTCGGTTCTAATAACTGAAACACCGAAGTTATACTCTGAATAAAGTTTAGGCTCTGTGCAACAAGAGACATTATTATTTAGCTATATTTGGCTTAAAGAAGCATTTGAGAAGCATTCTTACAACATAACAGATACATGATACATTTCTAAGAAAATATATTTAGATTTGCAAACAAACTTCTAGAACAGAGCCAATTATTTGGATGCGAACTGTATGGTACACTGCGAGGAAGTAATTCCAGGTCATTTTCTTCCCATGAAGAAATACTAAAAAGTATAAATAATACATAATAAATGATACTAAATAATAAATAATACTAAAAAGCTGGACTTGCATGAAAAGACATACTTTTAGAAATGCTTTTAAAAAAAGAAGTCACAGGGGCGCCTGAGTGGCTCAGTTGGTTAAGCGACTGCCTTCAGCTCGGGTCATGATCCCAGAGACCCGGGATCGAGTCCCACATCGGGCTCCCTGCTCAGCAGACAGCCTGCTTCTCCCTCTCTCACTCCCCCTGCTTGTGTTCCCTCTCTGGCTGTGTTTCTCTCTGTCAAATAAATAAAATCTAAAAAAAAAAAAAAGAAGTCACACACAATTTTTGCATTTAGAAAGATTTTACACAAACCTGGGTAATGGTGGATGGATAAACAAGCTGGTACACCCAGACAATGGACTATCACCCAGCAATAATAAGAAGTGGGCTCTCAAGCCGTTAGAAGATGTAGGGAAAACTTAAGTGCCTACTACTAGATTAGAGAAGCCAATGTGACAAGGTCACCTGATTCCAAGTTTAGGACATCCTGCAAATAGCGAAACTATGAAGGCGATAAAAAGATCAGTGCTCCCCAGGAGTCTGCGGTGAGAAAGGGCTAACTAGGTGGAACACGGGGGAACTTTCAGGGCATGGAAACTATTCTTTATGTGCTATAATGGGGGATACATGTCATTACCAAACCTAGAGACTGTACTACACCAAGAATGAGTTCTGAGGCAAACTGTGAACTTCAGGAGATAACAATGTTGTAACAACTGAAGGGGGGGATGTTGATAGTGGGGAGGTTGTGGGGGGGCAGGAGGAGTATGGGAAATCGTTGTATCCTCTTCTCAGTTTTTCTGTGGACCTAAAACTGCCCTCCTTCCCAAGTCTCTTAAAAATGTTATCTGTCATTGCTGGATGGGTGGGATGGGAGGTGGGTGGGGGGATGGGGTGACAAGGTGACAGGCATTAAGGAGGACATGTGATATGATGAGCACGAGGTGTTATAGGCAATTGATGAATTACTGAACTCTACATCCAAAATTAATGATGTTGGCTACTTGAATTACAATTAAAAATATGTAAAAAATAAATTACTTAAATTTTTTTACCTTCATCCCCTATCATTTTGTTCCTTTTTAAAATACCAACATCTGTACTTCAGAATTCAGCCCAAGAAATATCAGGTATTTACAGGCTAAATTTAGTAAATAACATAATTATTGATGTGAAGATAATGCTATAATATTCATTGTTTGTTCATTGTCCAAAAACTGTCTTAAATCTTTTTTTGCTCTAATTTTTTCACATTGTAATGGAGTAAGTTGATAAAAATTTTCAAACAAAAACTGTATCAAAACAAGCACAGGACAAGATTGCTTTAAACAGCTCACAGGTAGGCTGAGAAGAATTAATTTTCTGTCTTTAATAAACCAGTCATATGTGTAGCCACCATCTCGCTCTAAAGGTTTTCCTTTTACGTAAGCCTCAGACATGTATCTAATCTTGCGCTAATTCATAAATAGGGGAAGGCACCTATGGTGGGGGTGTGGTCATGGAAACGCAACGGCCTGAAGAAGCTGAAGGAGAAAGCAGGAGGGGAGGACCCGAACCAAGCCACCTTGAAGAGAGAAAGATGGATGGGGGCTTGGTTAAGGTTATGGCTGGGGAGAACAGGAAGTTGAGGCAGTGCGTACCTGAGTGCCTCATCGTCTCACCTGACCAGGAGAGAGCTCATCTGCTAAGGGAGGTAAGGACAGCGGAGGAGGTCTGGAATGGCTCCCAATGAGATGGGAGAGGGAAAAGTTGAGCGTAAATGAATGATCCCAGCATGAGGCTATAAGGTCCTTCCAGCTACTGATGTTCAGCACTGGTAACTGAACACTTACAGGATTTCATAAACATTATTTGGACAAGAATAAGAAAATCACACTATAGGACTGGTCTGTGGCACGACTTTGCTCAGTGGATAGAGCAGATACACAAGGACAGGTGGAAGCTGATGATGCTATCAGGCCAGGGAAGCTCAGGCCATCACCATGGGTCCCTCTGTGGGGGAAGGGAAGTCCCAACAGGAGGAGGAGGCTGATGGACAAGAGTCCAAGAGGGAAATGGAGGGGTGCGACCTGCCGGGGCTTCTTCATGATGTTACCCACGTGCAGAGAAGTTCAAAGCAGGTTTCTGTACTCAAACTTGAGAGGATGGAAAGAAAAAATTAAGCCTAGTTCTACAATAATTTGCTAAGCAACCGCAGATGGTGGCAGATACCGAGCTGCTGTCTAAGCATCACGGAAGCAGAGGCCACTGGACCCCAGCCCAGGAAACTGGGAAGCTGCGTAGAGCGAGGTTTTCATGGAATTTAATGCCCACTTGGATGGACGTGAGAGAGGTTCTAACCTGGCTGTGTGGGAGAATAAATAGAATAAAAAGCAGTGTTGACCAATCAGAGCAAGAAAGGTTTGAAGTGAATAATGAAGCAGCCGTTTGGGGCACAGGAAGAATGTGGGATGAGTAAACGATCAGACTATCGGACGGAGATACTTACTCTGCAGTTTGAGATTAGGGCGAGTGAGCCATAAGAATTTTGCAGTGCTGGGGGCGCCTGGGTGGCTCAGTTGGTTAGGCGACTGCCTTCGGCTCAGGTCATGATCCCAGAGACCTGGGATCGAGTCCCGCATCGGGCTCCCTGCTCCGCGGGAAGCCTGCTTCTCCCTCTCTCGCTCCCCTTGCTTGTGTTCCCTCTCTGGCTGTGTTTCTCTCTGTCAAATAAATAAAATATTTAAAAAAAAAAAAAACGATTTTTGCAGTGCTACCACTCAGGCCATCACTAATTGAAGTCTGGCCTTTGAATTTTTCCCTTTCTTTTCCGAATGCAGCAGACTAACTTTTTTTTAAAGATTTTATTTATTTATTTGACAGAGAGAAGCACAGCTAGAGAGGGAACACAAGCAGAGGGAGTGAGAGAGGGAGAAGGCCTCCTCCCCCATGCGAGCTCGATCCCTCGATCCCAGAACTCCGGGATCATGACCTGAGCTGAAGGCAGATGCTTAAGGACTGAGCCCCCCAGGCTTCCCCAGATTAACTTTTATAAACCTGTTTTGACCGGGGCAGGAGTTGACGAAATCAGCTACGTCTTGGATATAACATAGAAATCATGTCAAAACCATATCTTACGGAAAATTTTCCACAATCCCACCCCCACCCCCCAGCTTTACCGAGGTGTAATTGGCAAATAAAAATTGTCTATATTTAAGGTTACAACTTGACATTTTGACATATATTGTGAAAGGATCACCACAGTCAAGTTAATTAACACAGTCATCACCTCACATCGTCACTGTTTGTCTTTCCTTCCCTCCCTGGTCAGACCTTAAATGTACCAACTCAGCAAACTTCAAGTACGCAATATAGTATGAGGTATCACCTATTACAGCGGTATTCTCAAAAAAAAAAAAAAAAGGCAGGAGATAACAAGCATTGTCAAGGCTGTGGAGAAACGGGAACTCTCATACACTGTTGGTGAGAATATAAAATGGTGCAGCCATCGTGGGAAACACTGTGGAGCTTTCTCAAAAAGTCTAAAAATGGAACTACCACATGATCCAGCAATTCCACTTCTGGGTGTATATCCAACGGAAATAAATCAGGATCTTGAAGAGACATCTTCACTCCCAGCTTCCTGCAGCATCATTTATAATAGCCAAGACACGAAAACAACGTACGCGTCCATCAACACATGAATGCATAGAGAAAATGTCGTGAACGTACGCACCATACATTTTTTTTTTAAAGATTTTATTTATTTGACAGAGAGAAACACAGCCAGAGAGGGAACACAAGCAGGGGGAGTGAGAGAGGGAGAAGCAGGCTTCCCGCCGAGCAGGGAGCCCGATGTGGGACTCGATCCCGGGTCTCTGGGATCATGACCTGAGCCGAAGGCAGTCGCTCAACCAACTGAGCCACCCAGGCGCCCCGGAAAAACATCTTCTAACTGTAATGTGTAGCGAACATCACTTTTTAATATGTAGTTAATATTTTTAAAATAAGCAACACAGAAAAATAGAGCCCTTCCCAATATAAAACTAAAAATACTTTATGAAACTAGTTTAATGAAACTGTAAAATCTTTTACATGCCAAAAGAGGCAAACTTGGTAAAATAATTTTTAAGTTTCCCCCCCTTATTTCCAATTTATATAAATTCTTATCTCTTAAAGGAGATTGATTATTGCATGTAGAAGCAAAATCATAAACCAACTGTGCAGATGATCATGGCTTACTGATGGGTACAATACAAATCTCCATTTTAAAATATGCATCACATATATGCATTTAATTTTTTTTATTTTTGGTTATTGTAGCATTTTGTATAGTGATATAATTTAAGGATGACCCTTGATGTAATGTGTACAGCATCCTCATGGTGATGTATATATTAACGTATTTTTTTAAATCTCACTGTACTAATTTTTATGAATTAGAGGTAGTTTACAAACATTAACTTACTCAGTTTGAAGTTTCACTTGGAGAGAGGAAAGCAAATTTTTTAAGTTTGTGAATTATATTATTGCAAGCAATGAGCAAAGAAGATAAAGAAGAAGTAAACAGGGAATAATTCCTTCTTTCGTAAATCTTTTGAGTATGAATGGATTAGTATTTTGTATGAAGTGATTTTTCAAACAGTGTTGATGTAACTGTTGTGAAAATAAACAAAGGAAACCTCATTGAAAATGGAGTCAGAAGTCACGAGGGGTTAGCTCTCCCGCACTACTGCCCCTCTGGCCTACGCGGTCCAGCAGGAGGGAGTGGATTTCCTCCCAGCCAATGAAAAAGCTGCCACTCCCCCTGCTTGTACTCTCTCTCTGGGTCAAATAAATACATTAATTAAAAAAATTCGTGGTCAAAATTACAGGAAAGAATGGAACATTCTCAAGGCTAGAAAAATGGAAACGAAACAAGAGAAGTGAGAGCCAGAGATAACTGGGGGTGATGCTACACATAGTATGCAGGTTATCAGACCCACTTCTGGGCCTAGAGCCCGAGCCTGAATCTTAATGCCCAACAGAGATGAGTCGGCCTCTGTCCTGAGCAAAGCCAGAGCTCCACATACAAAAGACGTCCAAGAAGAGATCCCTCCCTCCCTAAGTCTGTGGAAAGAAAGACAAACCACTGCATAGGAAGCAAAATCATAAGCGTGCATCAGCCACAAGCCTATACCACTTACAGGTGATCGTTTGTCCAAATTTATAAGAAATATGTGCTGCTCTAATCCCCAACCATCAAATTTACAAAAAACTGCTTTGAGACCCACGAAACCCTTGGTATCCCCGCAGATGCACAAGCAGAAGCGCTCCTAGGGACCCTGTGACACCTGCTGCATTTGAGAGTTCTGTCTAAGAATGACTCTCAGCGTAGATGAGCTCACACAAAATAATCACAAATCACTGGAGCAATTAAACTATCTTGCTGTGGAATGAAGGGGTCAGCAGCCCGAGGAGAAATGGAAGACAGAAATGAGAAGGGCCAAAATGCATCTACTGAGAATTCGAGAAGGGGGGGAGACAAGATTGAAGCAATTTTCAAAGAGACAGTGACATCTACTTTTCCAGACTTGTACAAAGGGTCAGCTGGAAGAATCCTGCAGAAGCCTAAGGGGAGTGTGCTATTTCTTAAAGAAACACACACTGTGGGACAGCTCCCTGGGGCTCGAGACAGGTCAAATGAAGGGATGGGATGGTCATTCTTTTTACTATTCCAGGTGGGTCATTCTCGCCATTTACTTACACACAACTCCAAGTTTAGATATTGGAAAGGAAAGAAAAAAAAAAAAGGCAGAAAGGCAAAAATGAGGCAGTGCAATATGATATGTGAAGGATGCCAGAACCGTTGCTTCAGGTGAGTAGAAATAAAACGAAAACCTTCACAAAACAGTTAAGTACCAGGGGCTAGTCACCATCCCACTATGCGCCACATATCTCAAGACTTGCAAATGGAACACTATGCTCATAAGAGACTATTTTATCTATTTTATTGGCCTTCTGTATTTGCCTGATTTAGTAAAGAATCAAAGAAAAATATTTAATTTAGAAAATAAAGACATCAAAGTTGCCTTCACGTAGACTTACACAGTTTCCAAAGAAGAATTCTGAGGTTTTTAAGGGCACCAAGGTTCCCGGTGCTCATGCTTTATTTATACTAGTTAATGTTAACCTTAAATGTGATGGTCTTCTTTTTCCTTGATTCAAAGTATTCCTAGCAGTAGTCATGTGGTCTGGTCATTTGAGCTATTTTGCATTCACAAGAAGAAAGAGAGGCAGGACCAACCCGAGCAGGCCTCTTGGACGCTGTGCTGCGGCGGGAGGCCGGGGTCTGGGGACAGGTCTGTGTTATTACTCCGCTCTGCTGAGCAACCACCCTGGCAAACAACAGCCTCTCTGGGCCCAGTTTCTTTCTGTCTTAAGTGGAGCCCTCCCCACTGGGTGCTTGTGAAGAGGGGGATGAAAGGCAAGAAACACCTGCCATGCCAGGCTTAAAGCAGGAGCTCAGTCAATGGGCTGTACCCAGCACTTTCCTTCTGAGAGCAAGTTCTAGAGGTCGGAGGGAAGCAGCAATCTCCCCAAGCAAGAAGGAAATTCTCTGGAGAATAATTTGTGGGATATTTACCTCAAATCATTTTGGATTAAGGGGGGATTATAAACAAACAGATGAAACCAAGACTCTTAAGGGAGAAGGATACAGAGGAGGAACCATGGCTCCCAGGAGTGGCCACAGGTCCAGACAGCGTGGCCTAGAAGGAGCTGGGAGGAGAACCAGTGCCAACAGCCCTTACATACAGAGGGCGTCTGCACCTCATGCCTTCCAAGTGCAAGCAGCCTCAAGTATGATCCACCCCACAGAATTCCATGTAAATAAAGACATTCTTTGTAATAGTCCCTGCCTTTTTATACTTGGTTGCTACTTAGGCCTTTGTGTTCAATGCAGTGTGATCTTAGTTAAGTTTTCCTATTTTTTAATTTTCCCCTTTTTTCCATTCAGTTCACTTATATGTTATTTTTGAAAAAGGAGTTTAGGAACAAATAGTAAAGTCTACAAGACAAAATATCACCAGCACATTTCCATAAATTAATACCTGGCTCATGTTACTTTTCCAATTAACTTTTCATTGTTTTCTTGTTAATATAAGTATTCATGTCATCATACTTTATTATAATGGACTGACTCAAGGTTTTGTATTGAAACAACAGAGTCCACCTACATGCTGAGAATCGAATTTAGGGGCCCTCAGCCAGGGGCCCAGAACTGGCTTCGAGAACAGTTAACCTCTTGAATTTCAGTCCAAGTTGCAGATCTAAAATTATCACCAGGTTTTCTTTTCTTCTTCTTCTTCTTCTTTTTTTTTTTTTTTTTAGATTTTATTTAATTATTTGACAGAGAAAGATCACAAATGGGTAGAGAGGGGGAAGCAGGCTCCCTGCGGAGCAGAGGGCCAGATGCGGTACTTGATCCCAGGACCCTGAGGTCATGACCCAAGCCAAGGCAGAGGCTTAATCCTCTCAGCCACCCAGGCTCCCTCTATCACTAGGTTTTCACAGGAATCCATGACCTTAAAATAGTTAGGAAGCATTATTTTACTATTTCCTTCCTTTTCCTGCTGTCTCCTATACCAGCACAAATATTTCCTTCACACCTAACAAAATGATACGCTGAAAAGGCAAGTCTTTATATGTAACTAATTTATTTCCTAATTTAGAAGGTGTATTCAGAAATTTAGATGCAAATATACTTCAAACAAGGAATACTATACAGATAACCCTGTGTTTGTACCATTCACAACACACAACCAGTTGTGTTTACTTCATATAAATTCAACTACAGAAGACTAATGAAATGGGCATTTTTTGAAAATTCATAAAGCAACATCACCTGTTTTTAGGAAATTAAGTGGGTTATGATACTACGATGATCATGTTCACATAAATCACTAACAGTATAATTCTACAGAAAGAAATAAAATTAGCATTACCTTTTTGCTTAACTGTAGTTATGTACATAGATATTTGCCTATTTTTACCCAAAGGACATTAGGAGTTCCGGCAGGACACAATCTTAACAACTAAACATCAATATGAGGGTCTGAGACATTTTAAAAAGTCTTACCCGAGATAATGAAATGATGTTGATCAAAATGTAATATTGTACATACATATATTTGAAATATCCCCCAGCCACAATTAATGAGTATTAACCTCATTAACACTGAGAGGTATTTTAAGTTTAAAAAATCAAATTATTTGTTAAATGTCCAAGTTTCCTGATTTCTTTTATAATCTGCTTATGTATGTCTAATTTATTAAATGGATTGTCCATCACTATGTTTTTTTCAAGATTAAAGAAATATATTCTAGATTATAATTGTTCTACAGGACAACTTTTCTATACTTGTAAGTAAGTACACAGTGGAGGTATACTATACAGATTAATGATTTAGATGTATTTTCTACTAAATGTTGTGCCTAATGATTCAGTAATAACAAATGCTAAATATCAAAAGAGCATAAGGACTTAGGGAAAGTAAGATACTTAAAAACATGATTCAATAACTTTAAAAGTTTACTATATGATATTTTTACACATCTGGAGTGAATGTCAGTTCGCTAACCACTTTGGACGCACTTTTTCTAAGAGGAAGTTCTTACACCAGACACTGAAACTTTTGGTAAAATATTCCATCACGAAAAACAAAGAGATCAGCTTACATATATTTTTGAATAATATTGCAAAATGTAAAGATTTTATTTATTTATTTGTCAGAAACACATCTAGAGAGGGAACACAAGCACGGGGAGTGAGAGAGGGAGAAGCAGGCTTCCAGCCAAGCAGGGAGCCCGATGTGGGGCTTGATCCCGGGTCTCCAGGATCATGACCTGAGCAGAAGGCAGTCACTTAACCAACTGAGCCACCCAGGCGCCCCTGTTTTTTAGTTTGTTTTTTTTTTATAGGTTGTTCATATTAAAGGAAGAAAAGCACAAGAAGAGCCATAAAAAAGATCTGCTTTAAAAGAAAAACATAATTCCATGGCTGTTACAAACATAGTTACCTGTTTTAAGGAACACCCAGCAGCATTTATACAAAAATACCATACATACATACAGTGTCATCACTAAAAATCTACTTGTACAAAATTTGGTATCACTTGATGAGTTGTTATTTCAGAGAAAAATTGTATGTGATTGTACCAGTATTTATAAACATTAGACCATCCCGTAGTGATTTAAAAATTATCAGCTGCGTAACTCTGGTTTAACCAAATAACGTGCAAATACATAAATGCCAACCATGGGAACTTTGGAGGGTAGTGGGTATGCGGGGGCGGGAGGATCAGGTTATAATCCCTCTGAGGACTGTGGGAGCCACCTGTGATTTGGAGGATCTCTCTGTTTCCTCTCTAAAATGCCCAAGTAAAGCCTGTGCAGCTCTGCACTTTTTGGTGAAGCCACTCTCGCTTACTCAATGTCAATGGAAAGACTAGTCAGCAATCCAGGGCAAGGTTTTGGCAAAATCAATTTACAGAAACCAAGTTCATTCTTATTTTCTTCCTTCCTGATTCCCCGCCCCCCACCGGCCTGCCCCCCTGTCCCTCACCCGCCGGTCCCTCCCCTGCCCCCGCCGCCCAAGACGAAGTTATTTAAGTGTAATGTTGAGCGCAGGTCGGTTGGCGAAGTTTTTCCGGCAGGGGAGGCCGAGTCTTTGAACTACAGTCCACCCTTGTCCCAGCCGTAGACCGGAGGATGGGGAAGGAACACGCTATCTGGGGCAGAGAAGATGCAGAGGGAAAGCAGCAGGCTGGGAGGGCAGATTTGGGGTCTCAGGAAAAGGCTGCAAACAAGGGGTCCTAACAACGGAGAAATTAGTTTAAGGGGCTGCAAGATGAGGAAGGACCCGGAATGGGGGGAACTGAGCACGAGGTGGCGGTCCGTGACCATTCTCTTTACCTGCTGTACTTCTGGGGGTCCCGGCGAGCAAACGGCCACCGTGTTCCCCTTCATTCCCGACGGGATGAAACCGCCGTCTCCTCTCCGGACAGCGCGGGCCTCGCCTCCGTCCTCCTCCCTCAGCGGCCGCAGCGGCTACTCTGCTCCTGGGCGGGGGAGCTGCTCCCCTGGGCCGCGGGCGCCCACAT
>PITA01029320.1:0-18055 GCA_004023965.1 Spilogale gracilis | reverse complement strand
TCTCTCTCGAGGACATTCACAGGCACTAAAGTTTGAGAACCATTGAGCTATGGCACCTCTCACTGTGATGATTTATCTTTGTTTCCCTTTGCACTTCCCATACCTTTGCCAACTAAGATTTCTCATCAGATTTCAGCTTTGAGTGTGGAGTCAGGTCTAGATCTGGAATGTGAGCTGCAGTTTGAATGAGGAGGACAACTTTCCTTGGGGTTGGCTCCTGAAGGGAATCTAGAACTCTGGCCTCAATAAAATACAGTCTGATCAGCTCAGACAAGAACATTTTAATCAAAACACTCAGAGCAACATCTATTTATAGATAAATTGATTTGCCTAAACATGCCAGCAGTGTCATTAGTGGTGGAAAGCCCCGGAATAGTGTGTAATTTCAACTCTTAACACTAGAACTGTACACATGATATGATGTTTATGATCTCTCAGTCTGTAATGTCCAATGGGACACCTGGACTTCTCATACAGATTCAGATCCACAAAGCCCAGAAGAACAGCTGTTTTGTCCTAAAGGGAATAATGGGTGCTACTGGGGATTTTAAGCCCTTCATGTCTTCCTCTTCTGGCAAAAGCACACAGTGGTACAATTGGTTGAGTCTTATGTTCAAGACTTATATAAACAACATTTTGCTGAGTTTGGTAGATGAAGCATCCAAAATGAATGTTGCTTCCTTATGGTCATTCCAGCGTTACTGTATTTTTTCTACTTTTGAAAGCCTAAACTTTGAAGCAGTTTCCTCAGATTTCTTATAATATATGGGTAAGACAGAAATGATTTCTATAATATCCATTATTATTTCCAAATAAAGTTGAAATAGTGTTAAATTCATAATAATTTCATATTGGAATTACAGTTGCCAAAGAATGGGTGAAAAATGTAAAGCAAATAGTGAATAATCTATATATTTTCTGTTGATAGTCATAATCTAGATAAAATAGCTCTGAGACTAAATTACACTCTTTAACAATGTTTTATTATTCCTTAACACAATTATAATGACTTTATAAGTGTGATAAACTAAAATGGAAACATTTAAAGTTTAAACAGCATTTAAATGTCTGGTCTTTATGATTCCTATGTAAGAAATCATCTGGGTTATTCTGATTAAAATCCCATTTTGTTTAACTGATCACATTTTCTGAATAAAATTTTTGAGGTAAGTCACTTGTATTATATATATATATATATATATATGTGTGTGTGTGTGTGTGTGTGTGTGTGTGTGTGTGTGTGTGTGTGTGTGTGTGTGTGTGAGACTTGATATATATTAAGAAATAGGCAGTAACTGTCCCCTCATAGCACCAGCATTTATGGCTTGATAAGTACCACACCCAAATTGGATGTGAGAATTTTAAATTAGTGAGTTTAGCTTACATGAAAAGAAGTCCTTTCCGAATAAATATGCCTTTAATGATTGCAATTACTGGCTTTGGTTATATGTCCCTTATATTTCACTATGGTTTTTGGCTCAATTTTATTCTGCTAAAAAACTTATGGAGAAAAATGCTCCCAAATAAGCCCAGCAGGATTTCTATAAAAAGTCAGTTTTAATCACTGTAATAGAAAATATAAAGCAACTATTAAATATGAGTGAAATTTTCATGCCGTGCTAATATATATATATATATATATATATATATATATGACAGTACAGTTATATAGTTATATATACAGTTATATAAATATATATATATATATATATTAAACTGACAAGCTCTTGCACACACATAATCCATAAAAATATACATTTGGAAATTTGAAGAGAAAAGGAAAAGATTCCAATGTTGACAACTTAGCTGAAAACCAATGTTAAGATAAACATTTACCCTCAAACTCTCTGGACCTTTTCTTTTTTGTTGTTCATAACCTTTCTCTGATATCTTTCCTCTTTTTTTACTGCAGTCTTTCTCACACTTAGCCAACCATGTGTCTGTTATTCTCTGCATATTTCTTATCCTTCACTTCATGATCTTTTTAAAAAAATATTTTATTTTATGTTCAATTAGCCAGCATGTAGTACATCATTAGTAGTTTTGATGTAGTTTTTAATGATTCATTAGTTGCATATAGCAACCAGTGCTCATCACCACCCGTGTACTCCTTAATACCCATCACCTGCTCACCCCTTCCCCCAACACCGCCTCCCTTCTGTAAACCTCAGTTTGGTTTCCAGAGTCCAGAGTTTCTCAGAGTTTGTCCCCCTCTCTGATTTCTACCCATTAAGGTTTCCCTCCTTTCCTCTCTGGTTCTTCATGCTATTCCTTGTGAAACTGTATGATAATTGTCTTTCTCTGCTTGACTTACTGCAGTTAACCTACTGAGCCACTCAGGCACCCTGTCCTGATCTTTTCACCACCAAAATTTCTCTTCCTTCTTGTCTTGTCTCTTTACTCTTCTTGATGTCTTTATCTCCATTTCTCTCTTTCAAAATTTTTTAAAAAACAGTATTAGGGAATAAATGTTCTATTTGTCCAAGCAAGCAGATATCTAACAGCTATCCTCCACATTCTTGGAGTATTCAATATTGTTTCCCTGCTCTCTGTTGTGCAACTTTTTTCCCATTCACTGCTCATTATTTTCTAGCATCAACTGTATCATATGATGGAAACTGCTCACACTAAAGCCATACAAGTCTCTTAGTTTCCATGCACAATCACACCTGCTAACTCCTCATCCTACTAGAACATTTTTTTTATTTTATTTTTTATTTTTTTATTTTATTTATTTTTAGAGCATTTATTTTAAAATGATTGGCACCATAACTTTCTTTATTCTTCTTGAGTATCTTCCTCTTTTTATGTTTATGACACTCATCTGTCCTGTTTCCTTCTCTTTTTGATCATTCTGCTCTGTATCCTTTCCTTGTCTCTCTTTGTCTTTCATCACTCCCAGTCTGAACTATTAGTTTTAATAAGAACTTATTTTTTGGAATGGAATCTAACATAGAAATGCTGGGAGATTAAAGGAATTATCTGGGGAAAAAATGGGCACCAACAGAAGGAAACAAGGTTGTGTGTCAAAAGCAAAATTCATGTCCCAACATTATCTCCATGAAGGCTGCTGTCCCTGATGCTGTGTGGGAAGCCAGTGCTTACACTGGCAGACTCACTGGTTTGGGGCATGTCCATTTGCTGGAACCTTCATATTGTGCCCTGGCTGCCTTAGAAACTCAAAATCTTTTTCCTTTCTATTTCCTCTCTCAATCTAAATCCCGAATGCAGTGTAGATGGGTTTCAGTTGCAAAACTTACATTGCACATCCCTTCACTGTAGTTGTTAAGGGGATAAGAAAGTTAATTGTAACTCTTTTGGCTCCCAGAGTGGGTGGTAGACTTCCTGACTCCATGATTTGTGGTAGAAAGAGGACTGACTACCTAAAAATGACATATATCCTCCATAACCATGTTTGTATTTGTCAGTTTATTCCTCACCCTTCTCTTCACTTTCTATATTCTCCAATGGATAAGTCGTACATAAGTATGCTTTGAGCTACCCCAGTGACTTCCAAGTCATTACATGTAGTAGACTCCTACTACAAAGTATACACCACCTGAATGTTCAGAGGACACTCTCTCTACAAACTGGCATTGCATCCTAATTTCAATGAATTTTTTAAAATTTGAGTGTAGTTGACACACCATGTTACATTAATTTCAGATGTACAACATAGTGATTTTGGCAAGTTTATACCTTCTGCTATGTTCACAAGTATAGCTATTATGTGTCACCATACATTGCTATCACAATGTTGTTGATAATATTCCATATGTTGTGACTTTTATTCCTGTGACTTATTCATCCCATAACTGGAAACCTACATCTCACACTCTCCCTCAGCCATTCTTTGAATCCCTCCACCTTCTACCTCTCTGGCAAAAAAAGTTCTTCTCTGTATTTATAGGTCTGATTCTGCTCTTTGTTTGTTATTCATTTTTTTAGACTCCATATAAGATTGAAATCATATGATATTTGTCTTTCTAATTCTGACTTATTTCTTTTAATGTAATAACTTGCAATTGCCTGTTATGTCAGATGGCATGATCTTATCCTTTGTTATAGCAGGTTAATATTTACATATATATATACATATATGTACACACACACACACACACACACACACAAAAACCACATCTTGCTAATTCATTTGTCTGTAGATTGACACTTCAGTTGCTTCTATATCTTGGCCATTCTAAATAGGATGCAGTAAATGTAATGGTGCACGTTAACTTTCAAATTAGTATTTTCATTTTCTTTGGGTAAATGAAAATCTACCCAGTCACCAAGTGACTCCTATTCACTGACAATCCTTTCACCTACAATGTGCCACAGAAATGGTGTCCCTACATTCTGAACTCTTTTCCATATCTCTTTTCATCTTCCCCATCAATCCAAATGTCATTTCACCCACTGACAAGCCATATCACATGTATTTGTATTACTTGGGAAGCAAGTGTAAAATGCAGATTATTACATTTCATTCTTGACCCACTAAATCTAATTCTAAAGAAAGCCTCACAATCTATATTATGTACAAAAGTTCCTCAGAGTAGTCCAGGGTATAATCTGGTTTGAGAACCAGTGGACAGTAGTAACATCTTCCTGACTAGTATTCATGATCCAAATTTACCTCACTAGAGCCTATTTCCTACACTAATACATATTCATTTAAACAAAATCTTACAGTGCCACTCCCTTTTTTTCAGTGCATGATTATTCCCTGATGAACAATATTCAAGATCCTTCTAATATTATTCAACCAATTTTATTGCCCAGGATCTTCAAGCTTCTTTTCCATTCACCCTGCTCCCATGCCTTAGATACAGAATTTCCCTTTCATACTCAACCCTAGCCCAGAAATTTAGCACTTACATAAAATATCTTCCATTTTCCCAATTCTATTTATGGTATCAAATTTTAAAAATGGAGATAATTGCATTTATTTCCAGCCCCCCCCAAACAATTCCATCTATTACAGAGGTGATATACAAAATTGAGTGGGTATTTCTGAGGTACATAATTTTACTCAGCTCTCCTCCCTATATTTGATGTTACAAACTGACCTTTTTTATCGTTTGTTCAGTTTCATTTCAGGCAATACCCAGTGACGACATGGAAAAGGATAATGCAACATTGCAGACAAAACTGATTCTCACAGGACTCACATATGAACCACAGTGGCAAATCCTCCTGTTCTTGTTGTTCTTGGTTATCTATCTTTTCACCATTGTGGGAAACCTTGGTCTGATTGCTCTCATACGTAATGATCCTCATCTTCACATCCCCATGTACTTATTCCTTGGAAGTTTGGCATTGGTGGATGCTTGGTTATCATCCACAGTATCCCCCAAGATGTTGGTCAACTTCTTTGCCAAGAACAAAATGATCTCTCTCTCTGAATGCATGATACAATTTTTTTCCTTTGCAATCAGTGCAACCACAGAATGTTTTCTGCTGGCAACAATGGCATATGATCGGTATGTGGCCATATGCAAACCATTACTTTATCCAGTGATTATGTCCAATACATTGTGCACTCGGCTGATACTTTTGTCATTTGTAGGTGGCCTTCTTCATGCCATAATTCATACTTCTTTTTTATTCAGATTAACCTTCTGCAATTCTATCATAGTACATCACTTTTTCTGTGATATTATACCATTATTTAAGATTTCTTGTACTGATCCTTCTATTAATTATCTGATACTATTTATTTTCTCTGGGTCAATACAAGTATTTACCATTTTTACTGTTCTTGTGTCTTACACACTAGTTCTCTTTACAATCTTAAAAAAGAAGTCTCTACAAGGCGTAAGGAAAGCCTTTTCCACCTGTGGAGCCCATCTGTTAACTGTGTCTTTATACTATGGCCCCCTTCTCTTCATGTATGTGCACCCTAGATCTGCCCAAGCAGATGATCAAGATATGATGGACTCTCTATTTTACACTGTTATAATTCCTGTGTTAAACCCAATGATCTATAGCTTGAGAAATAAGAAAGTCATTGATTCACTGAGAAAAATGTTAAAGAGAAATGCTTAGTACTCATAGAACATTCGTTCTTTTCCCCCCCCAATTGGTATCTGTGTCCGTTTTGTTGTTGTTGTTGTTACTTAAAGTTTTTTTCCAGTGTTCCAAGATTCATTCCCCATTCCCCACACCCAGTGCTCCACGCATTAGGTGCCCCCAATACTCACCACCAGGCTCTCCCATCCCTCCACCCTGCTCCCTCCAAGTCCCTCAGTTTGTTTCTGTGTCCAAAGTCTCTGTTGTTTCGTTTCTCTCCCTGGATTACCCTACTTCCCATTTCTTACTTACTAGAATAACATGAAATTGTGCAGATTAGATGTTGTTATATGTTGATTAGTGTTCTTTTTTTTTTTTTTTAAGATTTTCTTTATTTGACAGAGAGAAACACAGCCAGGAGGGAATACAAGCAGGGGGAGTAACAAAGGGAGAAGCAGGCTTCCTGCTGAGCAGGCAGCCCAATGCAGGGCTCCATCCCAGGAATCCAGGATCATGACCTGAGCTGAAGGCAGAGGCTTAACCACTGAGCAACCCAGTTGATTAGTGTTCAAAGTTTTTGGCAGTCATAACTGCCCTCACGTTCTAATGACTTAAGGTGGGACTACAAATAACCATCTTAAATATGGGTGTATATTATTGAAAAACATAGAATTTTATTCATGTTTTCATGTCATAATAAAATAAGAAAAATATTTTACATGTTTTAATGTTTTCAATATGGCTTCAAAAATGCATTAAGCACTGTTATATTTTAATTCTTCTGAAGCAAATTTGAATATGAGCCTTTTATAGTGATACAGTAATGCAGCTTGGAAGGCTGAGATTACATTTCACTCCACAGTGGGGTCAGGTTTGTGTTTGAGGGAACAGAGGCAAAAAATGTATGAGTGACCTAATTTCAGTCTATTCCTGCCCTTCCTCTCTCACCACTGGTTCCATAAACAGCCCTAATACCGCTAAGGGTCACACACTAAAACTACTCACTCAGTCATTTGTTATATTCTTCTTACTTCCACATCCTATTGATTTTCTTTTTATTTCCCAACATTGTTGTCAGAATATTTTTCATAACAGAGGTCTAAGTATTATTCCTCTTTGAATATATTTACAAGCATTGTCAAATACCAGATTTTGTGTATATATAGCATACATATCTAGAATTCTCTCTCTCTCTCTCTCTCTCTCTATATATATATATATATATACACATACATACATATATATATATATATATTTAATGTCTATATATATGAAAGGCTTAAATAAACACATCTGCATCTATATATTTACCATGCATCTGTGGCCCTGGCAGTATTTAAGGTACTTCCCAATAAAATCTAGATTTGATTCTGAAGTCTCTTTCCTCACAATTCTTCTACTGGACCCTATATTTTGCCCCAAATGACTTACTGAAAGCCTTCTGGACACATTCTTTTGATATCTGTTGTTGTTCACATGGTTTCTCCACACAGAATGCTTCTTCAAGTATACCTATCTTCATGTACAATTGAAATGTCCTTCCTTCATTCTTAAATGTTCCAACTTTCTTGATGCATGTCTAGATTACACTGAAGAAGATAAAATGTTCACTCATTTGAAACATTGCATATTTAGGCCACTAATGCCATATGTAATACTGAGTTTTCATCTGTAATATTTTTATTTTTTATTTAGTTTTACTTTTTAAGAGTTTTACTTTTAATCACCCAGAGCTCACCTTAAGTACAAACCTCAATCCCCATCACTTATCTTACCCCCACACTCAGCTTCTCTCCTCTGGTAACCATGAGTTTGTTCTCTGTAGTTAACCGTCTGTTTATTGGTTTGTCTCTCTCACTCTCTTCCCCCTCCACCCTTTGCTTATTTGGTTTGTTTTTTAAATTTCACATATGAGTTAAATCATATGGTATCTTTCTTTCTCGGACTTATTCCATGTAACATTATATGCTCTAGCACCATCCATGCCCTTGAAATGGCAAGATTTCATTATTTTTGATGTTTGAATAATATTCCATATATATATATATATATATATATATATATACACAACTTCTTTACCATAGATTGATGGGCAACACTTGGGCTGCTTCCATATCTTGGCTATTATAAATAATGTCCTTGTGAACATAGGGGTGCCTGCATCCTTTTGAATTAGTTCTTTCTTTTCTTTGAGTAAATACCCAGTAGTGCACTTGCTGGATCATATGGTTTTTGTCTTTTTCTGAGTGACTTATTTCACTTAGCATAATACATTTTCTTTACTCACATTGTTGCCAATGGCAAGATATCATTCTTTTGATGGCTAAGTAGTATTCCATTGTGTATATGTAGTACTTTTTCCTTATCCATTCATCAGTTGTTGGACATATGGGCTCTCTCCATTGTTTAGCTATTATTGATAATGCTGCTATAAACACTAGGATGCATGTACCCCTTCAAATATGTATTTTTGTACCCTCTGGGTAAATATCTAGTAATGGAATTGCTAGATTGTAAGATAGTTCTATTTTTAACTTTTTGAGGAAACTTTAAGCTGCTTTCCAGAGTGGCTATATCAGTTTGCATTCTGACCAACAGAGAAAGAGTGTTCCCTTTTCTCCACATCTTTGCCAGCACCTGTTGTTTCTCATGCTGTTAATTTTAGTCGTTCTGACTAATGTGTGAGGTGGTATCTCATCATGGTTTTGGTTTGTATTTCCCTGAGTGAAGTTAAACATCTTTTCATGTCTCTTAGCCATGTGGATGTCTTCTTTGGGAAAGTGTCCATTTATTCTTCTGTCCATTTCTTAATTGGATCATTTGTTTGTTGGTGTTAAGTTTTGTAAGCTCTTTTTAGATTTTGGATCCTAACCCTTTATCAAATATATCACTTGAAAATATCTTCTCCCATTCTGTATTCTGCCTTTTAGTTTTTAATTATTTTTGATTGTTTCCTTGTTTTGCACAAACTTTTTCTCTTGATGAAGTCCCAATAATTCATTTTTGCTTTTGTTTCCTTTGTCTCCAGTGACATGTCTAATAAGAAGTTGTTACAGCTTAAGTCAAAGAGGTTTCTGCTTTCTTTCTCCTCTAGAATTTGGTGGTTTCCTATCTCACATTTAGGTCTTTCAGCCACTTTGAATATGTTTTTGTATATGGTGTAAGAAAGTGGTCCATTTTCATTCTTCTACATTTTTTTGTTCAGTTTTTCCAACACCATTTGTGGAAGTGACTCTTTTCTCCATCAGATATTCTTTCTTGCCTTGTCTAAGCTTAGTTGACTATATAGTTTGGGTCCATTTTTGGGTTCTCTTTTCTGTCCTATTGGTCTGTGCATCTGTTTTTGTGCTAGTACCATACTGTCTTGAGCACTACAGCTTTGTGATATAGCTTAAATCTGCAATCATGATGCCTCCAGTTTTATTTTCTTTTTCAGGATTGCTTTGTCTATGTGAGGTCTTTCATGGTTTCATAAAGATTTTAAGATGGTTTGTTTTAGCTCTGTGAAAAATTTTGTCTATTTTGATAGGTATTGCATTAAATGTGTAGAGACATTTTAGCAATGTTCTTTCAACCCACGAGCATGTTATTTTTCCATTTTGTTGTGTCCTTTTCAATTTTGTTCATAAGTAATCTAATATTTTTAGAGTACAGATCTTTAACCTCTTTAGTTACACTTTTTCCTAGGTATATTATTTTTGGTAAAATTACCAAGGGATCAATTTCTTGATTTCTTTTTCTGATACTTTGTTATTGGTGTATAGAAATGCAACAGATCTATGCACATTGCTTTTCTACCCTGAAACATTATTGAATTTATGTATGAGTTCTAGCAACTTTTTTGGTGGTGTCTTCTACATAGATTATCATTTCATCACAAAGAGTGGATATTTGACTTTCCTGTAAATTTTAATCTCTTTTTATTTCTTTTTGTGGTCTGATTGCTGAGGATAAGACATCCAGTATTATGTTAAATAGTAATGGTGAGAGTCAACATCCTTGTCTATTCCTGACCATAGTGGAAAGGCTAATTTTTTTTTCCTCATTGAGGATGATATTAGCTGTGTATCTTTAGTATATGATCTTTATGAGGTTGGCGTATGTTCCATCTATCCCTACTTTTTGAGGGACTTTTTAAAGAAAGGACACTGTCTTTGGTCAAATTCTTATCCTGCTTCTATTGACAGGATCATATGGTTCTTATTCTTTCTTTTATTAATGTGGTATATCATGTTGATTGATTTAAATCACCCCTGCAACCCAGGAATGAATACATCTTGATTATAGTGAATAATTCTTTTTTTTTAAGATTTTATTTATTTGACAGTGAGAAACACAGCGAGAGAGAGAACACAAGCAGGGGGAGTGGGAGAGGGAGAAGCAGGCTTCCTGCCGAGCAGGTAGCCCGATGAGGGACTTGATCCTAGGTCTCTGGGATCATGACCTGAGCCGAAGGCAGTCGCTTAACCAACTGAGCCACCCAGGTGTCCTAATAATTCTTTAATATACTGTTGAACTTGTTTTGTTAATATTTTATTGAGAATATTTGAATCCATGTTCATCAGGGATATTTGCCAGTGATTCTCTTTTTATTGGCATCTTTCATTTTTGAATCAAGGTTATGCTGGTTTTATAGAATGAGTTTGGAAGTTTTCATTCCATTTCTATTTTTTGGAACAGTCTGAGAAAAATAGGTATTAACTCTGCTTTAAATGGGTAGTAGAATACCCTCGGGAAACATCTGGTCCAGTTAATTTGTTTTATATCTGAGTTTTGATTATAGATTCAATTTCTTTGCTGGTGACTAGTCTGTTCAAATTTTCTATTTCTTCCTTTTTCAGAAGGTTTTTTTAAAAGATTTTATTTATTTATTTATTTGACAGAGAGAAACACAGCTAGAGAGGGCACAGGGGAATGAGAGAGGAAGAAGCAGGCTTCCTATAGAGCAGGGAGCCCAATGTAGGGCTCAATCCTGGGACTCTGGGATCCTAACCTGAGCAGAAGGCAGATGCTTAAGGACTGAGCCACCCAGATGCCTCCCCTTCTCAGTTTTGATAGTTTGTATATTTCTAGGAACTTGTTCATTTCTCTAAGGTTGTCCAGTTTTGTTTTTTCAAGATTTCATTTATTTGAGAGAGAGAGGAGAGAAAGAGGGAGAATGAGTAGGGGAGGGGCAGAGGGATAGGGAAAACCAGACTCTGCTGCAGAGCATGGAGCCCAACATGGGGCTCAATCACAGGACTCTGACACTGTGACCTTAGCGAAAGTCAGATGCTTAACTGCTTGAGCCATCAAGGCACCCTGCTAGGTTGTCCAGTCTATGGGCATATAAATTTTCATAGTAATCTCTTATAGTTGTTTGTATTTCTGTAGTGTTGGTTGTGATCTCTCCTCTTTGATTTGTGTTTTTATGCATCTAGGTCCTTTCTCTTTTCTTTTTGATAACTCTTGCTAGAGGTATATCAGCTTATTAATTCTTTGGAAGAACCAGCTCCTCATTTTGTTAGTCTGTTTGTTTGTTTCTATATCGTTTATTTCTGCTCTAATCTTTATCATTGCACATTTGCTGGATTTAGGCTTTCTTTACTTTTCCTTTTCTAGCTCTTTTAGGTGTAAGATTAAGTTGTGTATTTGAAATTTTTATAAGCAGAAAATCAGCAAGGAAACAATGGCTTTGAATAATACAGTGGACCTGATAGAATTAACAGATATATTCAGAATATTATATCAGAAAGCAGCAGAATATGCATTCTTTTTAAATGCACATGAAACATAATCATATTTATTTATTTATTTATTTATTTATTTATTTATTTATGGTCAGTTTTCCTGGTATTTTTTTTTTACTTTAAATTTATTTTATTTTTTTCAGTGTTCCAAGATTCATTGTTTATGCCCCACACCCAGTGCTCCATGCAATACGTGCCCTCAGTACCCACCACCAGGCTCTCCCATTCCCCATCCCCTCCCTCCAAGTTCCTCAGTTTGTTTCTGTTATCCAAAGTCTCTCGTGTTTCATTATTCTCCCTGAATTACCCTACTTCCTACTTCCTTTCCTTTTCCTACCATCCTCTATATTACCCCTTATGCACCACAAGGAAGTGAAACCATTGATACTTGCCATTCTCTACTGGGCTTATTTTACTCAGAATAATCTCTTCCAATCCAGTCCATGTTGCTACAAAAGTTGGATATTCATCCTTTCTGATGGAGGTGTAGTACTCCATTGAATATATGTGCCACATCTTTATCCATTCATCTGTTGAAGTGCACCTTGGCTCTTTCCACAGTTTGGTGATTGTGGCCATTGCTGCTATGAGCATTAGAATATATATGGCCCCTTTTTTCACTACATCTGTATCATTAGGGTAAATGCCTAATAGTGCAATTGCAGGGAAATAGGGTAGCTCTATTTTTAATTTTTTTTAAGATTTTTTATTTATTTATTTGACAGATATAAACACAGTGAGAGAGAGAGCACAAGCTGAGGACTGAGAGAGGGAGAAGCAGGCTTCCCACCGAGCAGGGAGCCCAATATGGGACTTGATCCCGGGTCTCTGGGATCATGACCTGAGCCGAAGGCAGTCACTTAACCAACTGAGCCACCCAGGCACCCTATAGTTTAGTCAACATGTAAAATTGTGTCTTTTTTCCATATATTTTCTACATTTAGTCATCTTTCATCTTATGTATTTATTTTTCTCCATATCTATTTGTTTTTTTTTAATTTTTCATAGAAGGTGATTTTTTCATATCTCTAAATACTTGTTTAAAGATAAGGAGTTCAGGTTGAAAAACTGTTAGAATTTTCCTCACTCAATGCTTGTTTTTCTGGAAAGAATTTTCACCAAATGAAATATTTCTATTACTATTTTCAGTGTTCTTTTTATATTGGTGTTGGGGAGGTAACCTATAATTTTTGTTCCTATTTTTAAATGCCTACTTTTTTTCTGCATCAGAACTGAAAGATGATTCTATTCAGCAGGAGTGAGGGTATACTATAGTTTAAGAAGTTACTACTTTTCTGGGTAGCTCAGTTGGTTAGGCGACTGCTTTCATCTCACATCATGATCCCAGAGACCCAGGATCGAGCCCCACATCGCGCTCCCTGCTTGGCGGGAAGCCCGCTTCTCCCTCTCTCACTCCACCTACTTGTTTTCCCTCTCTCACTGTGTTTCTCTCTGTCAAATAAATAAAATCTTTTTTTTTTTTTTTTTAAAAAGAAGTTACTACTTTGGGAATAGTCTCTTCTAGTGATATAATGATATACTATTTCTTTAATAGATGATTATCTCTAAAAGATAGGTTTGTGATGTCTGACCTTGTAATTTTCTTTTGTTTTTGTAGCAAATTGGTTCAGATATTCAAAGCAACAACAACTTTGCCACCACATGGCTGACTTGAAACATGTTGTCTTGCATGTTGTCTAAGCATGGCTCCAGAATGATCTCTGTTTTTGGCAACTTAGAACCTCAAAAGAACAGTAGCTTGATTAGCCTTGACAAGTGGGTGCCTCTGCTATTAGGCACATGTATGCCTCCACCTAGCCTCTATAGCACTTGATTTATGTGCCCATTGTGCCAACATGAACATTGCAGATGAACAAAACTGGATGACCTCCACTGGCTGTCATTCTGTGTACTTGGTAATTTAGTAATTTTTTGATATTAGGTGCTCTCTGGTATAACTTTAAATGTAATATGAAGAACTCCACACTTCATATCCATTCCAGTACATCTGTCTGTATGCCTTCTCCTCAGATTTTCTGGTCACATTTTAATGTCTCCCTCTAGGCTGTTGACCAACATCCAAGCTGTTACTTCTACTATGAGTCTATACATTTTCATCTTGGACCATTCTTTCTGTACAATGAATATAGGTAATCAGGAAACTACTTCAAGGGAGTATTTCCCTTTATTGTTGCCTTTTAAGGTCACCCTGGTGGAGCTAGACTTTAGCAGCAAAGCATCTTGTCTTGCCTCAATATACCAAGCTGATAAAGAACCAAATCGGCCTTTGAGGTCAGATATTTGAGATGAGCACAAGATTGTTCAGTGCAATGATGGAGGATAACATGGAGGTCTCAGTTACCTGCCTGTGCAACTTTTTTTTTTCCTCAGACTCTCCTCATGCCAGATCCTTAGATGTGTTGCTTTCATCTGCCAATGAATTGCTCCCGGGCCATAATCTTATACTTGTTAGTCTGACTAATTCCAGCTCACAAAGGAATTCTAGCCTCTTGGTCACATATTGTCCCAATGTTGGGAACTCTTCCTCTAGTAGAGTTTATAGCATAGTAGGAAGTTATTTTTTTATTAGTTTATTCTCCTGCAGAGAACAAGGACTTGCTCTAAAACAGAAGGGTATATGTCATGATTTTCCTATTAAAGTTTTCCATAAGTTATAATTTTGGATATTCTATATCCAGTTTACTTCCATAAATTTGAACTCAGATATGTCAAATATTATTGGCCTGCTGAGTCAGTGTGGGCTTGCTAAAGAATGCTTTCTGGTTCTGAGACCCACTGAAAACATGCATTCTTCTCACATCTGAGCCAATCTATCTGTGTGTAGCATATTTTCAACATTGTAGGATATCAAGAGATGTTTGAAAATAAATTCAACCTCGTGCTTGTATTGCTGTATCATAGTGTTAAGCTAAAATTTAAATAAACCATATATTACATTTTTCCTGAAAAGAAATATTATTTAATTAATAGTAGTGTTTGTGAGGAGTAAACAATGTTTTAATGTTATTAATACATAAAATTAAAATTTTAATATAATTTATTTGGTCTAACTCCTTTTAAATTCTTCTTTTCAGGTTTTATAAAGGATAATATTTTAGTATAGTGGCACAGCTATCTAATTCATAGTAAGGGTATAGATATATAGAACATTCTCCCAATGATCTCCTTAATATGAATGTATACCAAAATGGTCTGAAATATCACCTCTAGCAAAGCAATCAGCAGATGAAAGGTAGTTGAAAACACAAGAGTAGATGTGATATGGGGAAAACTCTAGAATGAAATAAGGAGGAGGTCAAAGATACAATCAGGAAGAAGCAACACTCAGGGCAAAGAGAGGAACATGACCTTGTGTAAAAGACTGAGATGGAACAATCAAGAAGACAGAAGCAGAGAGAGTTACCATAAGAAGCCAGAGAAGACTTTAATAGTACCAAACATTATACTTGGTTAGGAAAATAATGATATATTATTTGGGGTTGGCATTTAAAGTTTGCTGTGTCCTTGGAGAGAGGGTTTTAGTAAACTGGCAGAGCAGAGAAAATAAATGGGAAGGAATAAAATAGGGCAGTTTCCATTCTATTTTCCCATTCTTTTTATATTACCTGTGTGTCTCCTTCTATCAGGATTGAGTAAGTTTCCACCGCTCAAGTTTACTGTCCTTTTTTAAAATTAGGTCTGGCTCATTTAGGACTTCAGCCTTTTATGCTTAGTTCCCTCAGTCTACTGTTTTTCCTCAGGTTATTCCCCAATTATTATCCTGCTTATCCTATAAGGTTTTCTGAAATTTTACTTCCACTGGAAAATCTTTCTCTTTTCTTCCAGGTCAACATTCACTTCCCTCATTGTATTTTTATGTAACATATTCACACTTTCTTTTTTATATTACAGCCTAACCTGCACACTAGTTAGCATTATAAGTGCCTTGCTTTCTACCCAATAGATGATGAGCTGCTTGTCAGGAGCCTTATATAATAACTTAGAACTTATCCCCACCATTTTCACATTCTGTGCACACACTCCCCATTGTCTTTTGAAATACGCTGCATATTAAAAATACTTGATTAAAGTTAAACAGAATGGAAATTTTAGCAGTTAATGCAGCAGGTACTGAGGACCTAGCTCAATTTGTTGTAGTTTTCTCAAAAACATGCATGACATAACTGGTGACTTAATATTTAGTAAAGACTTTTACAATCAATACACATATGAGTCACATTTGATATAGTAGTGAATACATTATGAAACTGTTAAGTACCTTGTAAATAAGGAAAATAAAAAATCAAATTTATTTAAAAGACCTAGGAAAGTTCTCATGGAGGCAATCTGATTGGAGCTCAAGGATGAGTAGTATTGAGATGGAAGGAAAGAGAGAAGGAGCTTTAGATGAGTGAAACATTTTAAGTGAATTTTCTGAAGCAACTGTACAGAGGGAAAGTGAAGGGTTACGCATGGACAAGTACCCTGATGTAAGAGGAAGAAAGCAAAGTGAGGGATAAGACATAGGCTGACTGTGGAGGATCTGGAAGACCAAAATAAGAAAAATGGATTTGGGGATGCTTGGGTGGCTCAGTCAGTTAAGCGTCTGCCTTCACCTCACGTTATGATCCTGGAGTTCTGGAATTGAGCCCCAGAGCCCCATGTCCAGCACTCTGCTTAGTGAGGAGTCTGACTCTCCCTCTCCTACTATTTCCTCTGTTCCTTCTGTCTCTCTCACTCATTCTCTTTCTCTCAAGTAAATAAGTAAAGTCTAAAATGAAACAAAAACAAAAATACCTAAAGGAAAAATGAATTTGAACATTAATAAGAGACAGTTGCAAATTCCTGAGCAGTAATCATTCTTTTTTTAATTCATTCAACACATATATAAACTAAACTTTATTAATTATAGAGTATATTTATATGATTAATTGAGTGAAGGGGGAAAACAGGTAAGAAAGATAAAGGAATTGAGGTGACCAGAAAAGAAAAGAGAACAACTCAGTTAATTATATGTGGGGCTAAATAGTAACAGCAAAGTTTCCATGAGGGTTTTGCAATATATGGGAACAACTTCAACTCAGAGTGAAGGAGTTAATGAGCCTAGCTAACTCTCCCACACTTTTTGTTCTCCTCTCTAAATGCTAATCATCTTTCATAAACCCTATTAATCTCTCCAGTAACTGACCAAATTGACATAAGACTCTCAGCTCATTTCATATTTTATGCACCAGATAATGAACAGAATAAATAAAATGATGTCAGTTACTTAAGAATCAGCAAGACGGTCATCAAATGACCTTAGTGACTTTAGTAAAGATCATTTACTTTAACCTCATTGTCTCACAGGTCATCTTTAATTTCTGTCTCAGTTAATATGTTTTGGGAACTGAATCTCCCTTTAGAAATCCACTGATGTCATTGTAGGGAAGTCCCTAAGCATCTGATAGAGCTTAATTTTACATTGTAAGGAATATAATTATTGACACTGACCTCTTCGTAGTCTCCCAGATTTTCATTAATCCCAAATGTTTTTGAGACCAAAATTGATATCCTGAAATTCTA
This sequence comes from Spilogale gracilis, assembly GCA_004023965.1. Classification (NCBI taxonomy): domain Eukaryota; kingdom Metazoa; phylum Chordata; class Mammalia; order Carnivora; family Mephitidae; genus Spilogale; species Spilogale gracilis. The sequence continues at coordinate 749 of PITA01029320.1, read as the reverse complement.
CAAGATGTACCATCATAAAAACAAAAAGCAATCTGATGTTGTAAGACTCTTCTCAGAGCCCTCGGATAAAGGAAGTATTCAGATTTATTTTTACTTTTCTTAAAGCATCCATAAATATTTATTTATCTGAATTAGTTAGCATTTTTTCATTGTTTTCAGATGTCAACTTCTCACCTTCCTAGCTCTTCTTATAACTGAAGGCTATGGCAAATTAGCATGAGATTTAAATTTAGTTCACAACGACCTTTTCTGAATATAAGGTAAATTTTGAAAATATACAGGTAAGAATGCAGCTCAATTCTGTTTAATAATTCAGGCAAATACGTTGAAAGTTACTTTTAAGAAAGCTGATAATTGGGTTCCTGGGTGGCTCAGTGGGTTAAAACCTTTGCTTTCCATTCAGGTCATGATCTTAGGGTCCTGGGATCTGGGCAGGAGTCAGGCTCTCTGCTCAGCTTGGAGCCTGCTTCCTCCTCTCTCTCTGCCTGCCTCTCTGCCTACTTGCGATCTCTCTCTCTGTCAAATAAATAAATAAAAATCTTAAAAAAAAGAAATCTGATACTTAAATGGCTTATATTTAACATTTTAAAAAAAGGAAATAAAATGTTCACCCCATGCCTATATTTTTTTTGTTTTCAGTATGGAAAAATTAATCCATTTTGACCATAGAATTTATGTAATTAGACACATGGGTCAAAATATCTTATGGATCTCTAATTAATGATAGAATGTAGGCTTTGAGGGAAAAC
>PITA01029319.1:0-18078 GCA_004023965.1 Spilogale gracilis | reverse complement strand
GTATCTTTCCTGGGACAAAAAACACCAACACACACACACACACACACACACACACACACACACACACACACACACAGAGTTAGGTCTCCATACCCTTTTCTCCTTTTGTCATGATAATTAAGCCATTCTAGATGTGGCATGTTAGTTACCTGGGGTTCCTGCGTGACCATCTGCAGCAGAGCCCCCTAACCAGTGCTGGACATACAACATGTAGATGAATTAGACCTTTCTTGTAGAGAAAGCCACTGAGATTTGGGGGTTCATGACTTTATTCTAATTAAGCATAACTTAGCCCATTCTGATTAACCCAGGATGGCAAATCAGTTTCATTTCAAAAACAACTGATTGGTACTAGCTGCCTGAAACGATGTATGTTAAATATAGTGAGAGGCCTTTTCTGGGAAAATTAAGAGGAATGTCACACATAGTCAACATCTCCGCAAGGATGGCGGGACTGGATGAAACCTGGAAGCCTGACTCAGGTCTTTCATTTCATGCAAACTGAAGCTTGCGAACTAAAAAGACTAGTGGTACACTTTAGTTACTAGTGGTATAAGCACAAAGTCCAGCCAGCAGTCTGCTAATACTAACAGCTGCACCACGTGTCTAGGGCAGACATCCTGAGCTCTTGTCCGTTCCCATATTCCCATTCACCAGGTTGACTATCTTATCCCAATACTACACCTGCAGTTAGAATGAATTTTCAGTGAATCAATTTATTCTGTGGGATCCTAAGGCATAACCTTGAAAATGTAAATATAAAAAGGCAAAAAGTTATGACTCATAATGTCAAAACCTCCTAGACTATGTGTTCGCTCTTTGTTTTAAAAATGTTCTAATAATCTGATTCAAAAATGGGCAGAAGACATGAAGACATTTTTTCAAAGATGACATCCAGATGGTCAACAAATGCATGAAAAGATGCTCACCGCTGCTTATCATCAGGGAAATATAAATGAAAACTACAAAGAGATACCACTCACACCTGTCAGAATGGCTATAATGAACAACATAAGAAACAACAGGTATTGGTGAGCGTGTAGAGAAAGGGGAACCCTCTTGCATTGTCGGTGGGAATGCAAACTGGTATACCACTCTAGAAAACAGTATGGAGGTTTCTCGAAAAGTTAAAAATAGAGCTACCTTATGACCCAGCAATTGCACTATTGTGTATTTACACCAAGAAGACAATAATACTAATTCAAAGGGGTACATGCTCCCCAAAGTTTATAGCAGCATTATCTACAATAGCCAAATTATGGAAACAGCCCAAGTGTCTGTCTATTGATGAATGGATAAAGATGATAAACACTGATACACATTACATACAGACACACGGAATATTACTCAGCCATAAAAAAGAACGAAATCTTGCCATTTGTAACTACGTGGGAGGAGCCAGAGAGCATAATGCTAAGGGGAATAAGTCAGTCAGAGAAAGACAGATATCACAGTATTTCACTCATATATGGAATCTAGAAACAAAACAAATGAGCAAAGTGTTTGGAAAAAAAAAAAAGAGAGAGAGAGATAGAGGCAAACCAAGAAACAGACTCTTAACAATAGAGAATCAAGTGATGGTTCCCAGAGGGGAAGAGGGTGTGGGCTTAGGTAAAATAGGTAATGAGGATAAAGGAGCACTGAGGTATGCAACTACTGAATCACTACACTGTACACCAGAAACTATTATCATGCTGTATGTTAACTAACTGGAATTTAAATAAAAACTTAAAAAAATATTCTAGCTACAAATCAAACATTATTTTCTATGAGCTATTTTCAAATGGAGAACTTCAGAAATACAAAAATAGCAAAACAAAAACAAAACAAAACAAAAAAACACACACATAAAAAAACGGTACTATAATCAACACCCATGGGCCTGAGTGGCTCAGTCCCCAAAGCATTGGCCTGCGGCTCAGTCCACGATCTCAGGGTCCTGGGATGGAATCCTGCACCAGGCTCCCTGCTCAGTGGGGAGTCTGCTTTTCCCTCTCCCAATCTCCCTGCTTGTGTTCTCTAGCTCACTCTCAAATAAGTAGTAAAATCTTAAAAATAAATAAATAAATAAATGAATAAACACCCATGTTTCAATACCCCAGCTAAAAAATAAATGATCACACAACCAGATGAAGCCATCTAGGTACTCAATCCTTATTTTATTCTGCTTGTTCCCCTGAAGAAGTATGAACCATTCAGCCAAACTTAGTGTTTATTATTCAAGTGCATTTTTTTTTAGCATTTTACTATGTCTATATTCTAGTATTAGCTATAGACTTGTTTTTAATAGTGGAACATGACATAAATAAACTGTATCATACTGTGTAGCCATCTGTAATGTAACTTGATTTTTTAGTTTTGCTCAACATTATGTTCTTGGGATTTATTTTTGTTGATATGTTTATAATTTCACTGTGTATATTTAACATCGTTAAATAGACTACAATTTAATTATCAATTTCCCTTTGGAGAATTTCCCTACTGAGGTCTTTTGTATGTAGATTTCAAAAATAAAACTGTTTAAGCTGTTTCAGGTTCACAGCAAAATGGAGCAGCAAATACAAAAAGGCTGCCATGTATCCCCTCCAACCCAATCTCCCCACACCAGAGTTGTCCTTTGCTACATATCCTTATCATTGAAAGTACACAGTTTGCGTTCAAGTTCACTCTCGGTGCTGTGGATCCTATGGGCTTTGAGGAATGTACAAGGTCATGTATCCACCATTACAATACCATACAGAGTATTGTCATGGCTCTAAAAATCGCCAGAGTTCCATCTATTCATCCCAGCCTCCCCCTAACAGCTGGCGAGCACCGATCCTTTTACTTTCACAACGGTTTTGCCTTTTCCACAATGTTAGTTAGTTGCAGGCCTACAGTATTGTAACCTTTCCAGATTTGCTTCTTTCCCTTAGTAATAGGTCTTTAAGTTTCCTCCATATCTTTCCATGGCTTGATATCTCATCTCCTTTTAGTGCTGATTAATATTCCCGTGTATGGATGAACCACAGTCTGTATTTCTACTCATCTACTGAAGAACAACACCCTGGTTGCTTCCCGGTTTTGACAACGGCATACAAATAAAGCTGCTATAAACATCTGTGTGCAGGGGCGCCAGGGTGACTCAGTTAGGCAGCTGACTCTTGATTTGTGCTCAGGTCGTGATCTCAGGGTCCTGAGATCAAGCCCCATGTTGGGCTCCACGTTCGGCACGGAGTCTGTTTGAGGATGCTCTCTCTCCCCACCCCTGTCCGTCTCCCCACTCCCATGCTATTTCTCAAATAAATAAATCTTTTTTAAAAAATTAAATGCCTATTTAAGAAAAAAGTTGTGTGCAGACTCCATGTGAATATAAATTTTCAGCTCATTTGAGTAAATACCACAGAGCACAATTGCTGGTTCATGTGGTAAGAGTAAGCTTAGCTTTGCTAGAATCTCACAGATTGTTTTCCAAAAGTGCCTCTTTCATTTTGCATTTTTTTTAAAGATTTTATTTATTTGAGAGAGAGAGAGGAAGAGAGAGGTAGAGAGAGAAAACAACCAAGGGCAGAGGGAGAGTAACTCCTGCTAAGCAGGGAGCCTGACATGCAACTCAACTCTAGGACCCTGAGATCATGACCTGAGTCGAAGGCAGATGCTTAACCCACTGAGCCATCCAGGCACCCCCCATTTTGCATTTTCATCAATAATGAACAAGAATTCCTATTGTTTCACATCCTTGTCAGCATTTGGTATTGTCGGGTTTTTTAATTTCACCATTCTAATCGGTAAGTAAGGGGGTTTTGATTGCTTTTGTTCCTACAAAAGTATTGAGATGAATGTATATGTACGTAGTTTCATGAGCCCATGTGCAAGAGTTGGTCTAGGCCAACCATATTTCTTGGGGTATATTTGCTAATTGCTAGATATTATCATCTTAAACATTTACACATAATATCGGTATAATACTTTTCAATCAATACCAATAGATATAAAATAATTAGGTATAATACTGCTCTCCAAAGTAGTTGTATCAACTCATACTCCTGACAGGATTTTGTGAATACTTCCACTGATCCTAGTCTTTTCCACCATCTGACACTGCTAGACTTACCACCTTTTGCCAATTTCATGCATGAGAATTAGACTGTGATTTTTAATTTGCACATCCCTTATCACTAATACTCTTAAGCATGTTTTTAAGTATTTGGAAGCCATCTGAGTTTTCTATACTGTGGACTACTTCTTCAAAGGTTTTGTTGAACATTTGTGTGCCTGGGTAGTCTTTCTTCTTTATTAATTGGTAGACGTTCCTATATATTCTGGATAGTAACATTTTGTCAGTTTTATATACACATGTTAAAAATACCCTCTCCCAATCTGAGGCTTTTTTAATGGTTTCTGTTGCTATCCAGAAGTCTTTAATTTTAATGTAATCAAATATGTACTTATTTTGCTTTGTGGTTTGTGCTTTTGTGGATTTTTAAAGCATCAACTTTGTTGAGATATAACTTAGTGCAATAAAATTTCCCACTTAAAGGGATACAACTTAATGAGCTTTTAACATGTGTCTATAGCCATGTAACCACCACAACCATTAAAAAAAAAATAGATCATTTCCATGTATTTTATGGAATAAAAGCCACTGTGTGTCTCTGCAGTAAATTCCCACCTCCTTCCTCTAGGCCTTGCCAACCACTGATCTGCTTTTCGTCACTGTGGCTTTGTCGTTCTAAAGTTTCATAGGAACAAAATCACACAGTATGTATTATTTACTGTCTTCCCTCCATCACTTGACTTAAAGCTCTTGAGTTGCATCTACATTGTTGCAGATTAATAGTTCATTCTTTTTACTGTTACACTGTATCCCTTCATAAGCGGGTGTAAAGTTGGGTCTATAAATAAAGCTGCTACATACATATGAGGCTTTGAGCAGCAACATGGATACGTAAACTTATGCTAAAAAACTGCCAAACTGCTTCCTAAATGGGCTATCTTGCACTGCCATTCACGCTGGGAGAGTCGCAGGAGTTCTTGACATTGTCGACTCTCGCTAATATGCATCTTTTCAATTCCAGCCGTGGCAGTAGTCATGCAGTGGTTGACCCTTGTGGTTTTAATATGCCACGCCCTGACAACCGATGATATTAACCATCTTTTCATGTGCTTACTCACCTCCTTCAAGAATGTATTTTTCAGTTGCAGTGCAACACTTAAACGACTCTAACTTCTTCAAAGGCCTTCTACACATACCCATTGGACTTTTCCCACGCCTTATCCCCTCAGCTATAGTTGACACTATTTATCCCTTGTTCCTACCAAAAATGCTCTCCTCCCTTGACTTTTTGACTCTGAACTAGCTTGTCAAGTTCATGGCTCACTCTTCTTCCCTTTCTGCACAGCACCCAAAGACATTCCTCACCAATTTAACTAGAGCCTGCCTCTAGCAAATCTGAACTTTGAAATCGCCACTGATGACCCAGTTCATAGTGGTCTTTCCCTTATTTGATATTTTACAGACTCTGCCGTGATTACTAACTGATCCACCAGTACACCTGATTAAATAAATCTCTTATGTTGCTCATTGGCTATTTTAGGTCTTTTTTTTCCTCCTCCAATGTGAGCCTATGTTTCCCAAGAAAGAGGATATTTTAATAGTAAAACCCATGCTAAGCATTTTATAAGTCATGTTGCCTGTTGCTTAATTTAAGCAAAATAAAAAAATATAATCCAAGTTCTTTATCATGTATGATAAAATATATGAAATTAAAAACTTTCTATGCCACAAGAGTTATGTGAGCAAAAAAATCCTAGCATTTCCTTCTGTATCAACTTTGTCAACTATTTATACTTTTTAATGATGCGTGAGCATAATAGCAAAGATTTACTCTTTACATAAAGTAGAAAATTAATTATTCCAGCAATGCACTGTACCAATCCGTTATCAATCTGTACTGGATTTAAGCGCTGTTAGATTCACAAATATGAATATTTACCCTGGCAAATCAAAAATCATTAAACTCCTTAAATCATGAAGATAGAGTCTATGCATTCTTTGAAAGACATAGCAGGATTCAAAAGCCAAACAAACTGGTAAACTGTCAAAATAGATACATGACTATTAATTGAGTCATCAGCACCAAGGAAAAAACAAAATTAGTAAAAAATCAACTACCATTCACAGATCATCTACTTCCTTCAGAAATATGTTATGTACCTGAGACATAAGATGAATGAGGCACTTCCTGCCTAAAAGTGTTTTCGTGATTATTTCATAATAATTTCAAAAAGTAAATGTCAAGGGACGCGTGATCTAGCAGCTAGAGGTGCAGTAGAAGAAGGAATTCACTTTGCTTGACAGAGAGAGGAGGAAGGAGAAGGTGCCTGAGAACCAGACAGGGAGGAGGGGGGTGCATTATAAATGCCGGAAGGTGTTGCACAAGCAGACCGATTTGCACTAGGGCCTAGAGGGTGAGAAGGCTTCCTTCAGGGGAGGCACCTGTACCAGGGCATTCCAGGAGGAGAGAGAACCGAGCACACACAAAGGCAAGTCAAAGGCAAGTCGGCTTCCAGTAAACTCAGACAGGCTGGGTCGTTTACAGCTCCAGGGAAGGTTATGCATGTCAGTGAATAGTGACAATGATTAGCTCCTTGACCAACCTCTTACCCAGTCCTCAGGACCCTCTTTTAGACTAGGCCTCAAGGCTAGCCTAAAAATCTCAACACTCTCAACAAAAATGATTTTGTCTATACCCCTCCCCTAACATTAAAAGACTTAATCAGTAACAGTTTTGAACAGCTCAGCATCAGAGCCCTAGGATGACCCTAGCGGCCTGAGAGAGCTCAAGACTGCCAAAAGACTTTCCAGTTTGTTCTAGCCAACACCTGGCAATAGGCTCCATGCCCTTTCTTAAGAGCATTTACCAAAAAGGCCTTACAACTGTGAAGCCTTCCTCTGTCCCTCTGGGACACACCTAGATGTCCTACAACTCAGGAGTGTCTTTCTGGAAAAGCTGAAAGCCATGCCCTTGAAATGTGCTCATCAGGAAGGGCAGGACCTCTGCTCCCCAGTCTTGTTGAGAGAACAGAATCCTAACTTTGGTTCCCTAACTGCCAACCGGAAGACACAGCTGGCCCAAACAGCATTTACCTTGACTGTTTCTTCTAATTTCTCACTTCTCTTGCTCTCCTAAGCCCTCGCCTTTGCCAGTCCCTCCTTTCATCTCACCCCTTCTAACTGTAACATACCCAGTTACCTCCACACAGATCAAAATTGAGTTCAGCTCCTCCTGGACTCCCTTCCCCAACTGCAACAGGATGTTGCTGATTAAAATCTGTCCTTATCAGGACACCCAGCCTCAGGCTTGGATGGTCTCTGATAGCAGAGCCCAAGTACTGCAGTCCACCCTCTAAAGCTTTCAGTAGCTCTTTGTCTTTCAAATACAGTTGTAAGGGTGACCAGACATTGGAAGCTGGGCCCCACCCTCACAAAACACTTCGGAATTCCTATTCCCTTCTCCTCAGTTCCTCTGTCCTCACCCTCCTTATGCAAAGCTTCTTTCCACATCACATTCTATTTATCCCTATTGGTATTTCACTCCTTTATTCTCTCATTCATATGCCAAACATATTAACTCTTAATTACCACTGGTCAAGAAGTCCAGCCTCTAATCTTCATAAAAGCACTCTCTTTCCAAATTTTAGGACAGCCTGAGGACGTTTAACCTTCAGACAGAACATTTTTCTTCTATCTTTAATCGTTGTCCTGTATCTGTTCTAGCTTCTCCTTTAAGAACATGCTTCTATGCAAAACGGGCCCTCCATACCCGGCACCAGCACTGGGTGGGGGGCATGAACAATGAATCCTGGAACACTGAAAAAATAAAATAATGTAATAAAAAAAGAACATGCTTCTGTATCTTAAGAATGTTCATATATTTAATATTTAAGACTATAGAATTTTCTATATGTTCTATCAGGTAGAGACACACTACAGTCCACGGACCAAATCTGGCCTACTTTCTGTTTCTGTACAGCAGAGGAGCAAAGAGTGGCTTTGACACTTTAATAGCTGGAAAAAAAATATTTTAGGACACACAAAAAAATTAATAGAAATTCAAACTTAAATGCCCATAAATGGATATAGTTATTATGAACACAAGGATGCTCATTTGTTTACATACTGTCGACAGCTGCTCTCCTACAATGTCAGAGGTGAGTAGCTACAATAGAATCATAGGACCCCCACAGCCCCATTTATTATCCTGTCTTTTTACAGAAAAAAAAGTGTGTAGGGCGCCTGGGTGGCTCAGTGGGTTAAGCCTCTGCCTTTGGCTCAGGTCGTGATCTCAGGGTCCTGGGATCGAGGCCCGCATCGGGCTCTCTGCTCGGCGGGGAGCCTGTTTCCTCTTCTCTCTCTGCCTGCCTCTCTGCCTACTTGTGATCTCTCTCTCTGTCAAATAAATGAAAATAGAAAGAAAGAAAGAGAGACAGAGAGAGAGAGAGAAGAAAGAAGGAAAGAGAAAGAAAGAAAGAAAGAAACAAAGAAAGAAAAAAGAAAAGGAAAAAGAAAAAGAAAAAGAAAAAGAAAAAGAAAAAGAAAAAGAAAAAGAAAAGAGTGGGTTAATCCCTGTGTGAGATCCTTACTGGCTCTCATTTAACTCAGCCTGATCATCTAAGTTGGCAGCTTCTCCTCTCCTTCTCTTGGTTCTGTTCTCTATTATAATCAATATGCCATCATCAAAGTCAGTAAGTCCTAGCCCGGCTTCCGCGTGCCCTGCTCTTCTCTCTGCAGGTGCCTGAGTCACTTTATCTGTGAGGACCAGAGCTTCCAGAAAGCAATAGGTCATCAGCTTCATCACAGGTGAACTCCAGGTAGGTTCTTCTCCAGCTGGTTCCATCTGCCTTCTAACTAGTAGATAACCCCACCCAGATTTTAGATTGTTTTTCCAGTCTTCGATTTCAGTGTTTTCTCAAGTTTTTATTAAAGAAACATTATGGGAATCAGAGGCTCAGTTGTGACTATAAGGAGAATTGTTTAAAATCTTAAAAAAAAAAAAAAAAAGATTCCAAGAATGAGTCCATGGCTCATAAGACAATCTGTCATTGTTGTATTACTCAAGTATCCCATCGAATTCTAGCTTACTACTTGGGGGATTTCAATTATGTTGTCTTTGTCCTCTTATATCACCACCCTTTCCTAACTGGGTAGCAGCACCGACGTACATGTAAGACACTCAGAACAACCATTTCCACGCAGCTTACAAATAGTTAAATAGTTCATAAATAATCAGTAAAAAAAAAAAAAAAATGGTAGGTATTTCCTCATGATGCTTCCTTCCATTCCAGCAGAACTTTGTGTAAGTATATAATCATTGATTCACGGTCAACTGGATACTCAAAATTAGGATGTCTCCTTTCTGTCACACCTACCATCACCTTTGTTGTCCTCTTAAAGGATTGGCAAAGAAATAATTATATAACTAAAACACCAGGATTTTCAGAAACAAATATGGCTACTGATGATTTACCTTCTTTCCCAGCCTCCTAGACCCTTTTCCTCCTTTTTGCTCAAAGCAAAATTCTGTGAAAATCACAATAAAGTAAATAGAACAAAGCAATAATAATGTTAATTTTTTCCTATAATTGTATTTTATTATTTCAATTAATTTTTAGAGGAAACACATTGGGAAACAACCATCTGTTGCTTAAAATGTTTCATAAACTTTATTTTTAAAGTGGGTCTTCCTTACATCATCCAGCATTTATTTTAACCTGACATTTTTACTATCCAAAAATTTGCACTTGAATAAGAACAGTTCATCTGAATATCACAACTATTATGCATCATTAATATCCTAATGCATTATTTATAGTGGTGAATAATATCCTGAATGAGAAGTCACAGAAGATAAAATATTGCTCTATCATGTTCCATTAAGGGGAAAAGACACTTTTAATTAAAGTGATGCCATACGAATTAGAAGAAATGGAAAGAGCTCTTGAGATTGTTCTGTCGACAAGACTCAACTTCCTTTTTGGAAGCCTGATAAAAATCAACAGTGTTGCTTTATGCATACGGTGGATATAGAGCAGTTCTAGAAATACAGTAGCACTAGAGTGTTCGCTAAGACAGATCTTCAGAGTTCTTATTATCTCTGCCTTGAGTCCACAAAGAGTAACACCAGAAAGCTATGCTTGTAGCAATAAGATCATTAAACAAGAATTTCTTTTTGATAAATTTTCTCTTTGGGGAGAATTCATGACTATCAATAAACGATTGACCTAAGACTATTACTGGTTCTCTTTCTAACTTAATATACACTTAAATTCGTACACACGTGGGGGGGGGGGCATGCCAAGTGTCATTCCATACATGTATGTTTCAGTATCCTTTCTAACTGGGCAGTACATGTGAAGGCTATTGATACCTTCATTTTATAATCACCTATTTTATGGATTTCTCTCAAAAATCCATCTTGCAGTTTTTCCACTGATTTTCTTGGGACTTTTAGGTATATCATATCATCTGCAACTGTCTCTTCATATCCAACCTTAAATCTCTAGGTCTAAGTACATTGGCTCAGGCATCCAACAACAGAGAGATAACAAATCCTGAACTTGTGCCTGATTCTGACCACGAGTGTTCCTCTGTAAATAAAGCATTGACGTTTCAGTAGAAGTCTGGGTTTGTAAAGTAACATCAGTGAGCTACCCACCAACTCTTACTTTTATTAACTTCTGAAACATACACTCTGAATTTTGTGAGGTGATTTTTTCCATGTCTTCAGAAATGTCCAAAGGATTTTTCTCCTTAGTGCTACTAATATGAAGAATGTTAATTACATTTTTTTTTCTTGGTATTGAGCCACTCTTAGATTCCTGAAATAAATCACTTGGTCATGATGTATGCTTTAATGCAACACTGGTTTGCTTTTAAAAATCTATTTTATGGGCACCTGGGTGGCTCAATGGGTTAAAGCCTCTGCCTTCAGCTCAGGTCCTGATCTCAGGGTCCTGGGATCAAGGCCGGCATCCAGCTCTCTGCTCAGCGGGGAGCCTACTTCCTCCTCTCTCTCTGCCTGCCTCTCTGCCTACTTGTGATCTCTCTCTCTCTCTCTCTCTGTGTCAAATAAATAAATATTTTTTAAAAATCTATTTTATTTCAGATTTCAGTATCAATATTCATAAGTGAAACTAACTGATTAGTAATTTCCCATTGTGATTTAAGACTTTTAGAATCCATTTTATAACTTATTGCTGAAGTAAATTTGGTGGTTTTCTTCCTTTTCTTAGACTTTGGAATAATTTGAATAACATACATAAGAAGGAATAATGTGACTCTGGTGTATTTCTAATCAGAAAATTCTTTTACTGCTTTATTTATCTGATAATTAGCCTAGTTAGGCTTTCTGAGATAAAATTAATTTTTTCTAGAAAATGATTCATTTGGTGAAGATCTTCAAATCCACTTGCACATAATTGAACAAATGGTCTCTTATTTAATAAATCTCCTCTGTTTCTATCATTACCCCCGCTTACATTTCTGAAACTTCTAATATTTGAGTATTTGTGGGGTTTTTTTTTTGACTGAATTAGTGGTTTGCCTATTTTGTTTCAAAGAACCAATCTTTACATTAACCCATCCATTTCCTTTTTACTTAATTCCCTCCCGTTGCTTTCTTTTGTTATTTTTTCTAGTTTTTAATGTAGTTAATTCATTTTTTTCACTTCTACTGATATATACATTTAATGCTAAAATCTCTATTCTCCTTGAATTCCTTAGCTGTGTCCCACATATTCTACCACCTCATGTATTCATTCTATGTTCAAGAAATTCTTTAATTTTATTTGATACTTCTACGTTCACTCAACACTTATTTAATAGTGTGACTTTTTAATTGTTATGTAGAAAGGACTTTTGTGGGGTTTTGGCTTTTTTTTGGAAAAATTTCTAGTTTTATTTCTTTAGACTTATGTTTATACTATTGCTGCTCTTTGAGATTTACTGTGTTCTTGTATACATGTGCATAACCTGAAATGTGGTCAATATTCTTTAACGTTTTATGTTAACCTTTTAGAAACGTATACTCTGAGGTTCAGGTCTTAATGTATCTTTATGAGGTCGACCGCACTGAGCTTTCATACTAAGCATTTTACTTCATTTTACTTATTTTTTTCTTAAGATTTTATTTATTTGACAGAGAGAAACACAGCTACAGAGGGAACACAAGCAGGGGGAGTGAGAGAGGGAGAAGCAGGCTTCCTGCCGAGCAGGGAGCCCGATGTGGGGCTCGATCCCTGGTCTCCAGGATCATGGCCTGAGCCAAAGGCAATCGCTTAACCCACTGAGCCACCCAGGCGCCCCTACTTATTTTCTTCTACCTGAAGTGTGGTTATATCTCCTGTTCTTAATTAGTATTCTATTCTCTTGGCATCTATTGTTTTTGGCTTATGGAAGTGGTTTCTGTTACTCAGTGCATATACCTATATAATCTTCACTGAGAAGTAGACCCCTTAAAATTATTAGATATCCTTCTTTGTCTCTTTTCAAGGTTTTTGGTCTGGATTATGCCTTATCCAATAATGAGTTTGAGAAACCTACTTTCTTTTGATTTGTGCTTCTTAGCAGACCCTCATCCATCCTTTTATTTGTACTTTCTGTATCTGTTTCAGTAGATATAATGTCCCATTTGACTTTGTTAATCAACCCAAAAATCTTAAGTTCTTCCTATTTTAATAGGTCAAGCCCACTTAGAGTTATTTATATGAAAGTTTAATATAATTTTTGCCAACTCTCCCATTTTTGGTACTTTGCCAATTTCACAGTGTTGGGCATAGACCCATTTTGCCCGATGCTCTCTCCTTCAAAATCATCATGAGTGTCAACAACTTAAAAAATGTGCATTGTTTGCTTCCAACCAGTCCTCTTGCCAGAGTCTCTACGGAAGCTCATTCTCCACTAAATTCCTAAGAAAGGGTTCATGGAAACAATATCCCTAAATTTCTTCACATTAATAATAGTTGTTTCTGGCTTTTACTTGAAAAATCAGTTTGGCTGGAATCCATGACTCAGATTTCCTTTCCTTGAGTTTCTTAGTGTATTACTCCATTGTCACTCGTAAAGCTTTGGTGTTATAAAATCTAATGACAATGTCATATGACATCCGTTCCTAAAAGTGACTTGCCTTTCTGCCCAGATTCAACAGATTTTTCTTCTTTACCTTTAATGAATATACTTTACTAGAATATCAGTCTTTGCCATCTAAGAAGTTGGTTTTCCAAGGTATACACTACGCATTTTCAATGTGTAGTTTCATGCAAGTGTTCCTGAGCTTTGGTATTCCTCCCAGGGTCTTTTGTTATAAATACGTTAGATGTTCTTCTAGCATGTTCTGTTGTTCTCCTTTATAGATAGACTTTTTCTTTCTTTTTTTTCTTTAAGGAGGCTCCACACATAGCATGGAGCCCAACATGAGTCTTGAACTCACAACCCTGAGGATTAAGGCTTAAGCTGCGATCAAGAATCAGATGCTCAACCAACTGAGTCAACCCGGCACCCCCATAAATAGATCATGATTTAGGTTCACAGCAAAAACGCACGGAAAGTACAGAGATTTTCCCATACATTCCCTGCCTGCACATCTGCACGGCCTTCCCCATTATTAACATCCCCCACCATAGCGGTGCATTTGTTCTGACACATGAACCTACCCTGACACATCTAAATTGCCCAAAATCTGTAAAACTATGGTTTTATTCTTTGTGCTGTACATCCTAGGAATTTTGACAAACATATAATGACATGGTTCCACCATTATATTATCATACAGAATAAATACGCTGTTCTAAAAATCCTCCAGGTTCCACCTTTTCATCTTTCCTGTCCTCCCTAACCCTTGGCAACCCTTCATTTTTTCACTGTCTCTAGATTTTTTTTTTTTCTGTTCCAGAATGCCATATAGTATGAATCATACAGTTCACAGGCTTTTCAGACTGGCCTCTTTCACTCATTAGTACCTATTTAAATTTTCTCCATGTCCTTTTGTGGCTTGACAGTTCATTTCTTTTTAATGATGAATAATATTCCATCATCTGTATATACCACAGTTTAGCCATTCATTTACTGAAGGATACCTTGAATGCTTCCAAGTTTTGGCAATTATGAATAAATCTCCTATAAACACCCACGTGCAACTTTGTGCATGGATGTACATTTTCAATGCTTTAGGGAAATACCCAGGAGCACAATCACTGGATAATGGTAAGAGTATATTTAGTTTTCAAAGTGGCTGGCCCATTCTCCACCCTCACAGATCATGAATGAGAATTCCTGTTGTTTCACATCCTCACCAACAGTTGGTGTTGTCGATTCTGGAATCTGGCCATTCTACTAGGTCTAGGGGTATCTAATCTTTACTTGCACTGCCCTGATGACCCACCACATGCAGCATTTTGTCATATGCTGATTTGTCATGTAGATATCTTCTTTGGCGAGGTGCTTTTTAAGGTTTTTGGCCCATTTGTTAATCAGTGTGTTTGTTTTCTTACTTTTGAGTTTTAAGAGTTCTTTCCATATTTGCCTGACAGTCCCTTACCAGGTGTGTCTTTGGCAAGTTTCTTCTCCCAGTCGGAGGCTCATCTTCTCATTCATTTACCATTGTCTTCCCCAGAGCGCAGGTTTCTAATTTTAATGAGCTTTAAAGGTTGTACTGTTGGTGTTTTATCTAAAAAGGCATCAGCATACCCAACATTATCTAGGTTTTCTGCTACGTTATGTTCTAGGATTTTATGGTTTTGCATTTTAAAGTCTGCAATCCATTTCCACTTAATTTTTGTAGAGAGCATAATGTCTGTCTAGATTCTTTTTTTTTTTTTTTTTTAAATTCCAGTACCACTTTTTGGAAAGACTACCTTTGCTGGATTGTATTCCTTTTGCTTGTTTGACAACAATCAGTTGACTCTATTTGTGAGTCTGTTTCTGGACTCCCCATCCTGTTCCACTGATCTATTGGTATTTTCTTTCACGTATACCACTCTGTCCTTAATACTGTAGCTTTTTAAGAAAACATTTCCTCCTTCAATATTATGCTGTCTATTCTGGGTCTTTGGGTGCTCCAAAGCAACTTCATAAACAGACCGTCCGTATCTGCTAAATAACTTGCTGGGATTTTGATAGGCATTACATTATATCTATAGATCAAATCTGACTGTGCATTTTGATAATACTGAGTCTTCCTATTCAAGAACATAGAATATTTTTCCATTTATTTAGTTTTTTGTTATCTTTCACTTGAGTTTCATAGTTTTTATCTTACAGATCTTGTAATACTGTCTCAGGTTTATAACCTAAGAGGTTTTGGAGGGTTTTTTGTTTGTTTGTTTTGCATTCTAAGATAAATGGTATTGCGTTTATTTTTTGGAGATTTATTTGAGAGGCCACGCCAGAGAGCACACGCAAGGGGAGGGTCAGAGGGACAGAGAGAGAAGGAGAAGCAGGCTCTTCACTGAGCAAGGAGCCCAACACGGGGCTTAATCCCAAGACCCTGCGATCATGACCTGAGCCTAGACAGACGCGTAACTGAGTCACCCAGGCACCCGAAGATACTGTGTTTTAAATTTCAAATTCTAGTCATTTGTTGCTGGTATTTAGGAAAGTAATTGACTTTTGTATATTAAATTTGTAACCTACAACTTTGCTATAATTGCTTAGTTTTTAGTTGATTCAGATTTTCTACACAGATAAACAGTCCATCAGCAAACAGAGTTATATTTCTTCCTTCCCCATCTGTGTGCCTTTTATTTATTTTTTAAGATTTTTATTTATCTGAGAAAGAGAGAGTGCACAAGGTGGGGGGAGGGAGTGGGTACAGAGGGAGAAGAAGAATCCCCGCTGAGCAGGGAGCCAGATGCAGGCCTCAATCCCAGGACCCCGGAATCATGACCTGAGCCAAAGGCAGACACTTAACTGACCAAGCAACCCAGGTGCCCCTTCTCTTTTTATCTTATTGGATTACCCAAGACTTCCAGCATAATGTTGAAAATCAGTGGTGAGAACCAGGATCTTTGGCTTGTTTTTCATCTTAGTATAAAAACTTCAAGCTTCTCAATACTAAGATATTAGCTATAGGTTTTCTATAGTCTTCGTGAAGTTGAGAAAGTTCCTCTCTATTCCTAGTTTACTAAGAGTTTTTATCATGAAGGGGTGTTGCATTTTGTCAAATGCTTTTCTGTACTTAATAATATGATCCTATGTTTTTTCCTTTTTTCTCAGTTGATGTGACAGATTATAGGAGTTGATTTTTGAATTTGAACCAGTCTTACTTACCTGGGATAATAAATCCTATGTGGTCATGGCATGTAATTCTTTTTATACAATATTGGATAAAGAGATTATAGTTGACGTATATAGTTTCTTCTTTAAATGTTTGATAGAACTCACAAGTGAATCCATCTGGCTTTTAGTATGGAAAGTTATTAACTGTTGATTCAATTTAATACCTAGAAGCCAATTCTGACTGTCTATATCTTCTTGTGTGAATTTTGGCAGATTGTGTCTTTCAAGGAATCAGTCCATTTCACCTAGTTTATAAAATTTGTGGGATCAGATTTATAATATTGCTTTATTACTTACATAATATTCATGGTATCTATAGTGATGTCTCTTGTTTCTGAGATTAGTAACTTATATTTTTTTGCTTAACTAAACTGGCTAGAATGCTATGAATTTTATTGATCTTTTCAATGAAAGTTCTCTTGATTGATTTTGATTTTCTGTTTTCCATTTTACTGAATTCTGCTATAATTCTTTTTTTTCTGCTTACTTTGGATTTGGTTTGTTCTTCTCTTTCTAGTTTATCAAGGTAGAACTTTATTGATTTTAGATCCTCCTCTTTTTCATAGATGCACTCTATCCATCCCCCCGCAAACAGTGCTTTGTTACATCTCACAAATTTGGGTAAAGTCATGTTTTTACTTTCATTTAGTTCAAAGTATTTTTCTAGTTAATCTTAGGTTTATTAACCATATGTTATTTAGAAGAATGTTAATCTCCAAGTATTTTGACATTTTCCACCTTTCTATTTTAATTCATTCATAATATCTGAGGTCAGATATTATAGGATTTCTGTTCTATTAAATTTGTTAAGCTATATATTATAGCCCAGAATATGGTCTATCTCAGTGAATATGTCCATATGAGCTCAAGAAAAATCTGTATTCTGTTATTTACTGCCTTTTAGATTTCCCCACTTCTAAATAAAATGGGTGTTGAAGGCTCCAACTGAAACAGCGGATTCATTTATTTTTCCTTTGATGCTCTGTTGTTATTAGGCACATCCATGTTAAGGACTGTTATGAGAACTGATTCCTTTATAATCGTGTTATGTCCTTCTTTATCCCCGATAAACTTTCCTGCTATTCCTACTTTTTTTTTTATTATTATTGCTAGCATGATATATCTTTATCTATTTGCTTCTAACCCAGGTGTCTTTATATTTGAAGTGAGTTTCCTGTAGGCAAGAAATAGTTGGGTGTCATTTTTGACCCAGTCTGACAGTCTGTATGGTGCATTGAAACTACTAATATTCAAAGTAATTATTGATATAAGTGGATTAAGATCTACCACATATTCATTTCTGATTTCTATTTGTTGCCTTTATTCTTTGTTTTCACTTTTGTCTTCCACTCTTTTTGTGCCTTTAGTGGCTTTAGGTGAACATTTCATATGGTTTTATTTTCTCTCCTTCACATATAGGTTATACACATTTTTTTTTATTTTATTATTTATTTATTTATTTGTTTGTTTTATTGTTACTAAAATTTTTTTTTCCAGTGTTCCAAGATTCATTCCCCATTTCCCACACCCAGTGCTCCACGCTTTAGGTGTCCCCAGTACCCATCACCAGGCTCTCCCATCCCTCCACCCCCCTCCCTCCAAGTCCCTCAGTTTGTTTTTGTGTCCAAAGTCTCTGTTGTTTCGTTTCCCTCCCTAGATTACCCTAGTTCCCATTTACTTTCCTTTTCCCACTGTCCTCCAGTTTACCCCTCATGCACCGCAAGTAAGTGAAACCATGCGATACTTGACTTTCTCTTCTTGGC